>JAJJMB010010184.1:690281-704492 GCA_023531105.1 Papaver atlanticum | reverse complement strand
CTCGCACCTTTGTAATATTTTTGTATATATTTTTATTAAATTTAAAATCTCGAATCTTCACAAGTCCGTTGGCACCCCTAGTTCTAGTATTATTCATGTTCAACATTTATCCGTTCTCGTTTCTAATTTTTTTAGATCTGCAAATTTATCCACTTTCAATCCGCTCATCCGTTCACCTGTGGGTGTCACGTCCGACGGATAACGGGTTAGACGTGGGTGAAAATCTCAAATCCGCCATTTAGATGGATTGGACGCGGGTGATACCAAACCCGCATCCATCCACCCACCCGTTGCTCACCACTAAAAGCCCGTAACCACTTGACCCTTGTCATCCTAGTTAGGCTCGGAACTTAGAAATTCCATGTATGGAAAAAGCCCGTCAAAAAACGGTGACCCGGTCGATGTTATATATTCACATAGATAAAGAATGATGTTTTGGGGACTACCCAAAAAAGGTGGGGGACTACTTTGTTATATGAATGTCCACCCTAAATTTTAAGGGGTGTCCTAAAAGATTAGGGAAGACTAATCTGCCCTTATCTTAATTAAGGTTATAACTAATCATAATAACCCACTAATTTAACCACTACCCACTAATCTAACCCCCTAAATTAAAACCTAAAATCAGTTTCAAAACCTTTTCTTTTCTTTTATTCTTCTTCTTCTTCTCCAACATCAACCAAGAAGTCCGATTCGAGTAAAATGAAAATCCGCAGATAATTTCCTTCATACCATTCCTTTTAATCGTTTTTTGTTGAAGAAATCGATTAGAAATCATCAAAAATCATAGAAAATGGTAGTTACAGTATAGATTTCGGCTAGGAGAAATTTTGAAAACCCTAGATTTTGGTAACCGAACTTTCAATATGAAGAACAGTTCGGCCAAGTAGGAATTTTTAGGTAACCGAACTATGTAGTTCGGTAAGCTCGCAAAAAAATTTTCGTAACCGAACTCTTTCTTTATATGCGAAATTTGAGTTCGGTTTAGTCGATAAATTTATATAGGTAACCGAACTTTGATAAAATATAGTTCGGTTACTTCGCAATTTCTACGGGGTAACCGAACTTTGATCTGTCAACACCAAACTTGTAGTTCGGTGACTTCGCAACTTATACCAGATATTGCGATCTTGCCGAACTTGTTCTTTGGAATTTTCTATGGTATAGTTCGGCAACATAATTACTACACTCGACTAAACCGAACTACAAAGTTCGGTTAGCTATTCAATGATCGTGATTTGCGATCTTGCCGAACAAAAAGTTCGGTAACAAAGGGACTAAACTCGACTAAACCGAACTATTAACTGTATACTCTATAAAATTAGTTCGGCAACGTTTTCTGGAAAAAGATAACCGAACTCTCAAAAACCTCCATTAAAACAGAGTTCGGTTACTTGCGTATGCTGAAATGAGTAAAAAAACTGCACATACAGGAGAGTTCGGCTACCTGTTTTGCAGAATTGCTAACCGAACTACTTTGACCTAGTCGAAATTTCTTCCTGAAATTTTCGATTTGGCCAATTTTTTGCACAATTCAAGCTACATTAACTAAATTTGAGCCATACATGAGTACCCATAACTTATATCATATTTACTAAACTCAAAATAAGATTTTTTGGGTTCTTCCCTCTTTTTCTTCATCTTTTTTTCTTCTTCTTCTTCTTCTCTCTCAATAATTCTGATTCTAACAAAACTATCCTATTAATAACTCACTAATCACTAACTAATCAGTAATTAATCATTACACTAACACTAACTAATTTAATTACCAAGGGTAAATTTGGTATTAATTTTTTTTAGATAAGGGGTGACCCAAACTTACTTCAAATATCCTACCAAAAATGAAAGAGTAGTCCCCCACCTATTTTGAGTAGTCCCCAAAACATCATTCTAGATAAATCTCCAATCGCAGTTTTTTTTTTCTTTTGTCAAAAAGAGTTGGAACCTTGTGTTGAGAGCGAGACGAGACACAGAGAATCAGATTTCTCTTCTGATTAACGGTTAAGGTATGTACCGTATGAATTCTGCAAGGAATTTTTAATTCATGAAATTCCAATTATGTCTTCCGTAACTTTTCCTCCATGTTTCTGCCTAATTTTGTGTTCTAGGGTTTCGAATTGTTGTTCGATAATCATCAGAATTAATATATTCTCTTATAGCTTCACTTTCACCAGTAGTGATCCATGTCGATTTGGAATTCACCCTTTTTTAAGTTTTCTTTATACTTTGCTCTTATATATATAAGTGTTCTTGGCGCAAGGTGCTAACACGCTGAGATTAAACTTGTGTGTGTCTGTATTGATTTTCCTATTATGTGCTTCTTTTAGGTTTTGTTGTGGTACCTGTTAGCTTTATATGTATGTTTTTAGTGCAAGTAACTAATACCAGAATTTACACACGACCTTTCACATTATTGTTTGCAAGCACTACTTTCTTTTCTTTTTCTTAATCGTGTTCAAGTGCTATCGTTGTTCAGACATTATGTCCTTACATGTTTACAACTCATTATATATCTCAAAGGTGGCATATTATCCAAACTATATCGTGGTTAGTCGTTGAGGATTGATTGTCGAATCAACTTGCATACCCTATTGACGCCCTCATTTTTGGAGGTTCATTATTTTCTGCTTTTTATAAAGTACCTGCAGTTTTATTACTAAATCATGTCTGTCCCTTCTGTTCCCAAAGGCAGATATAGCTCGACGTCACTTTTCGATGAAATCTTATAAATGCTCATCTGGAACCAAATGTTTTGGAAATGCCAGAAAGATAGCCGAAGAAAGGGGGCCGTAAACGTACTGAGAAGGAAGTGCAGGAGGATAATTGCACGTATGTAGGGGAAGTTGAGCGCATGCTTATTCAGGCAAGACTTGGTGTCAATTTGCAAAGAAGACGGGAACAACGACTTCTGTGGGGGAATCAGTCTGAGAGAAAACATGAAGTATCAAAAGGCAAAAGACTGGTAAGTGGATATTCGTGGACGAATGAGGATGAGCCAAAACATGAAGTATCAAACGCCAAAACACTGCAGAGGGAGAAAGAAGCCAATGTCATAACTTTAGCTTGCCCCAAAATCTTTCCCAAGGTAGGAGAACAAGTTGGAGAGACCATTGTTGGTACCCTTGAAGTCCATGCAAACGGGTTCTACTATGTAACCTCCAGTCCCTCTTTCTGTTTTTCTTTCTTGTACGCAGATGTACAGAAAGCTTTATTTCGAGTCGGAGATGCGAAGATGTCGCCTCTCTTGCACTTCCATTTTCATGACCACATCAAGGTGGGGACAGAAAAGAGACAGAATATCCAATTCCGTTTGGTGCAGACCCCTGTGAGACAGAAGAGATCTTATAATGGTTCATATAAGATTAGCGAAGATTTAAAGAACTTTGTCCACAGTGTTCAAGAAAAATGGAGAGGCGTACCTGTAGTCCGTTATTTTCCATTTGTTGATGCTGAGGTTCGTAAGGCGGATGAGTTTCAAGGAAATCGTCCCTCCAAGGCACCAACGGTCTTTGGCCTGACTCGTTTTTCGCTAGTTGGGCTTGTAGATGAACCTTTCATTGTGGTCAACCTACACGAGATAGAGATTGTTAATCTGAGGCTTAAACCTGAGTTATGTAAACCTATGGAAATAGATATGACTGTTGTTTTTCAGGACTTCGCGCGTGATCCAGTTCAAATCAACTCAATTCCCATAGACAAGCTCGATTTCATAAAAGACAGGTGTAACTTTGCGCGCGTGAAGTATTATGAGAATGATTATGACATCAACTGGGGTTCCATAATGAAAGAGATGGCAGATTCTCGTCAGGTCGCTGATTGGAGATGTTTTGAGAAACCTGAGACTAAAAACTACTACGATGAAGGACACCCAGTATACTGTAGAGCAGATGGTGGAGCATACTGTGGATCAGTTGGCGAAGGTGGAGAAAGGTACACATTGGAGGATTGAGAGAAGCATTGAATCAGGTGAATAAGAAGAGGAAAGAGTAAAGGCAGGAGAAGGTCGAGTTTAGGCAAAGCAGTCATGGAACCACAATTATCTTTGTTGCTGTCTCTAGTGATCATACCTGTGTGGATCGGAAGAACATGTGAATTCCTAGAATTTTTTAATCCTGATCAAGTCGTTATGGCAACTTTTTTTCTTCTTTTTTGTTATCTACTATGCTTAGTGTATTTTGATTATCAATTTTTTTTTTTTTTTGATACTAAAAGAAAGAATTCATTACCGAGAGGAATGAATTACATTGTTTGCATCCTCCAGTATTGCGTTTGCAAACTCTTTTTGACAATGATACTGTTGCTGCCATATGTAATGTGAGAATTCCTATTAGTGGTACTGACAGGTTGCGTTGGACGCCATCTCATAATGGAGTTTTCACTGTGAAAACTGCATATAGGACCGTCAGTAGTGCGGGTTATAATGCTGATATTGTTGCAGCTGAATTAAGCTTTCCATGGATTAGATTCTGGAAAGCAAATCTTCCACCAAAGATTCTGCATTTTCTTTGGAAATGCATCCATAATTGTCTCCCTGTGAATTTAATGAGTGGTGTTGTGTTCATGTTCCTAGGGACACAAATGATGTAGCCAATAGTCTGGCAAAAGAAGCTAGAGTTAGTCCTATTTCTTTATTTTGGGGTCCTGAATCCTCACCTATGTGGTTGTCAACTCTCATTAGAGAGAAACTGATTGTTGAAATTTGATAATGCAATAGATTTTCATTTCCTATTAAAAAAAAAAAAGTATTGCGTTTGCAATAAAACTTGGTGCATGAGATGACCAGACTTTCTAAATCTTGAGAATCCTAGCATGCCTAGCCATTAGGATTGTTGCAAAGTCTAGTCCTCATGTCTAAAACAAGTGATTGATTTTCCCATGTCACTTTCCGGTAATCCTTTCTAACTGCATCAACAACCAATTGTGCATCCATCTCAAAACAATCATATTCTATCCCAAGCTCCTCAACCCACTCCATTGCAAGTAGCAGTCCACCACATTCAGTATGCTCTGCTCCTAAGTATCTGTCTGCATAGATGCATCTTCCTTGTTCATAGGTACCTGTAAAATTACGGATGATTAGACCAATTCCAGTTTTACGCACACTTGCTTTTTATAAGATGCATCGCAACATATTGAATAAAAAGGACTTACTGGTGGATGCCAGCGATGTTGGACTCTCGAGCTCAGTTAAGTGATGGATGTGGGGTTTTTCTTCCGTTTCAATTTCTTTTTCGTGAGATCATTCAAGATCTGGATCAGTCTTATTACTTCAACTGGATTTGGTTTGATATTCTGAAAGATGCATCTGCACTTGGTTTTCCAGATATCCTATGCTGTATTGACCGTTTTATTCATTTATATTGGTCATTCTATCATGAAACCAACTATGTATCCATTCTGCCACACTATTTCCATTTTAATGAATGTCGTGGCTTGCTTGCGGCACTTATAACGAAACTTCTCTTGAGAAAGGGCATTCCAATAGGATGTATTTTGTTGTCCCAATCCCATGTTTGCACATTTTACAACCCTCACTGATAGACACATTTATGTGTCTATTTTCATCTCTTTTATGTATAGTGTTAGTACCCATTTTTGTACTAATTTTGGTATTTTATCCCTTGTAGGTGTTTTTGGAAAAATGGGCTTTTGCGGCAAATTTGGCTTAAAAAGTGGTTTTTGCGCTAATGGGAGAAAATTACTAAGGGGCACCCAAATTACTAAGAGGTGACCACTTGCTATTCGCACCCCTGGTCTGGATAAGGGGAGGTCATCCCCTTCGTTTGAATTTCATTTTTGGCGGGAAAACCAAATGTCGCCTGCGTAACTTCCTGGCAAGTTTTGGATCGATTTTTGGATGGGTTCTTTCGGATATTTTTGGATGTTTTGGATTAGTATGGGCTTGATATGATTAAACAAGGAATGTGACGTGTTTTGGAGTTAAAAAGAGGGATCAAATCCTCTTATTTTTAGTGATTTGGCGAAAACAGAAAAAAATATATTACGGGCAACTTATTGGTTTATTCTTGGAAACAAACGTGAAGAATTGGAGAGAAGATATCCTAGTGATTTGATTCTATCATCTAACCGATAATATCACTTCTAGAGACGTGTAGAAGAGGAAAAAAAAGTAAAAAAAAGTCCGAGACTTTTGGTGGAAGAAAAAGAGATTTTGATCGAGTTTAAACCAACCTGTGAGGGATATATAAGCTCTAGAGAGTCCAAGGAAGGGGGAGGAACACTTTGGAGAAGTTTAGAAGAGAACAGAGAGCTGAAATCACGAGTTGAAATTTGTTTCTGCTGCTGCTGCGAAGAAGAAGAACACGAAGAACATAAGACCCTCGGAGTTAGTCGCAGAGGCAGACTTATTTTCAGTGACAACGAGTTACGGTCGCTCCTGTCTGCAGTCACCGAAGCCTTTCAGCAACGATTCAGTATTCTGCATTAGACTTTCAGCGACTACAGTATACCCTTTTCTCCCTTTTAATCAATTTTTGAGCCATAAACATGTATTTTGAGAACATGATTAATATGAGGAGCTAAACCCCATTGCTGAGGCGATAGAGGAAGCTATTTTTCCAACAAAAAGTGGTATATTCTATTTTATTTATTTTATTGCAATTATTTTATGATTATTTGCCTTGATTGAAAATTGTTTGAGTGATTTTTGTTGAGCAATTGTTATTTCTTTTGATAGAGCATTCTTGGACCCTAGGTTTTTGATGTTTTATGCTTCGGATTTACACTTGTTATTTTGAAAATCTACATGTTGCAATAGTTTAGAATCAAATTGAACGAGAAAATTGCATGAATATAAATACTAGATTAAATCACTTTGAACTTGGAAAATAGTGGAATCTCAGCCTCAGTGTTCTTTTAATATTGATATCAAGTTTGTCAGTGTTTGCTATAATTTTTAGTGATTTTTCTATTTAGTTTTGAATTTAAGTCTAAAGTTATCCTTCACAAGTTCGAGAATCGAATCCTATTACCACCACTATTTTTACTACAATTTTAAAATTACATCACTCACCATTGTACCACATAACCCGTGCCATTTGTTCACCAGAAGGCACTATATCAGTAACACATTTCCACAAGAAATGTTTGACTCTTGGTGAAGTGTTTATGTTCCATGATTTCTTCCACGTTTTAGCTGTCTCTCCATCACAAGGCTAGCTTCGGTTGTGCTTAATGTCCAACAACTTTTGATATGCTGATTTAACGGTGAACTGCCTACTTCTAGTCAGCGTCCAAATAAGCATGTTTCCATTTGTGTTAGGGACTTGTTAGAGCTTTACTAGGTTGAATCCACCAAGCGTGATTATGTGCCATGTACTTGAAGTATAACAACAAGATTGGGTGGATAAATTGAGGATAAACCTCTCTGGATAAATTGAGGATAAACCTCTCTTGATTCTCATGAATCAAGCCTATCTGCTTCAAATGAACACAACCCGAAGAACAACGTTCTACTTTGATTAATGATTTGATACCCTCTTCATTACAGGACTTTCGCTTAAGTAGCCTCTCAAACCAACCCTAGATCTAATGGACAGAAATCCTCCAGATGGTTACATCACAACCAACCGTTACAATTAACATTTAACCACTAATTTAACAGATTCATCTAAACAACTATAATTAATTATCATTACTAACATGAAGAAATATAAATAACTATTATTTTCTTAACCGGATTCATCTAAATAACTTTTCTTTTCTTAACCGGAAGCAATTGAATAAAATATAAATATTACAGCACTGCAATTGCACCGAATTTCGTTAAACAAAAACACTTGATACCAAACAATAAAGAAGATACCAAACAATAAGCCAAATAAATTGACACAATTTTTCTTAACCGGAAACAATTGAATCACTTACACATCCATACACAATATAATGGACCATATCAATTGTACCGAAATTTTGTTAAGCAAAATCAAAATATATGCAATATAAACAGGCTTTTTTAAAACGGGAAAACGATTAACTAACAAATTCGTTAACTCAAATTCTGCAGCCTCTTCTCCCCAGAAAGATATTTCATTAAGCGCAAGTTCAAATAAGAACTCTCCCCTAGTGTGTTGTCATCCTCTCGCAAGAATAAAAGAACAACAACAAAAGTAACCTTTACCAGAGAAAGGTTGAAACGGTTTTAACTAATGCGTGCCAATAGCAGAAGTTGAAAACCCAAAACATATATGTTATGCTAAACACAACTCATGTAAACATAAATTGATTCAACATATTGTGACTTTTCACATATGAGTTTCAATCGGAACACCTTATGATCCTTTGATAAGGCCTACCAACATGGGCTAGAACCTAATCCCGCTAAATCAAAAAGCCACACAAACCATAAGGGTCTTATCATATGAGATCGAATATTAAGGTTAATGAAAACCAAAATCAGACATCTCATAAACCGAATACACATAACAAAAATATAAACATTCATTCACATGGATTTGCTACTTGGAATCTGTTATACCACACTTCCAAACAAGTTTGGAATCGGTTATACCACACGAATTCATATATAAAACTGTTTTAGGCATAACTTTTGCATACGAAGTACGAATTTAGTGATTTTTGGCTCGTTTTAACCATATAAACAAGAGTTACACATATATGACCTGTAGACATCAACACTATGAACTCAAAATAACCGTTTCTATCAAAAGCTAAAATATAGATAGAGAAGGTATGAGTCATGAAGAGAAACATCTCTCTGAAGATGTTAATTAGTCATATAATAACCAAGAGGTCATGTGCTTTTTCACCTTTCAAATAATTGAGCACAAAGGTGAGCATGCACATTCCAACACAACTAATTTGTGTTGAGCTGAGCCTTGTCTTGTTTATCAGAAGTGACTAAGACAGAATCATCATTCTTGACCTCTTGATTGATTTGTTTTCTCTTGTTCCATCTCTTGTTTTTCTTTTTTGACTTGTGATGAAGAGTGTCATTATCATAACGTTCACTAGTACAAGATTTTACAGACATGATGTCTTTCTTTAGTCTTTCAAGAAAACTCTTGTAATTATTGTCACCAATAATTAACAGCTGAGAGTCATTCTTGTGACTAACTTTTGGTCCCTTCTTGGCTATGGAGGACTTCGGGACCCATTTAGACTTGGGTTTTGCAGGAGCATCTTTCTCCTTCATACCATCAGAACCATTGTCCTTTTGGATATTTTGCGAAACAACCTTTCTCCAATTTGGAACATCAGATCTTGTCTTTGCATTTGCAAAGTCATCTCTTTTTCTATAATAGGGTCTTTTATGAGATGACTTGTAGAGCAATGGGAAAAACATGATCCATCATTATAATAATTCTTTTGCCTAAACTTTGGACAATATCGATCCGAGTTCCTTTGGGGAGCAATCTTAGCCAATTCGTTTGATACAAAAGAAAGTGTATCTTCTATCTTACGAATCTTGCATCCCCATTCCACATGCCCTTTATTACCACAATAACAACAATGCTTAGTAACATACGAAGTATGAGTTTTAATGTTGGTTAAATTATGTATGGAAGGCACATCCGGAGGTATATTTATGCTCAATACCACGGCTTGAAAATACTTACATAAACTACCACGAGCTTTCCAATATACCGGAGCCGGGTATTATCTAATTAGCGAATTCTGAATGTGTCCCAAAGGATCTGTCGCACGTATGTCGCGGTTCAATGGACCATATAAATAAGGAAAGTACTGCATTTTACTATACCGTTTCTCTCTCTTCAAATATTGGGAGAGTATCTCCCAATAGATCCTTCAAACCCTAGTTCTTTTGGTGCAAATTATACCGCGACATAGGTGCTTTCACCCATCAAGTTCATTAAACGTATGCTAAATTCCATCCTTACCGCGAACGCAACTCTAATTTCAATGGAATTGGGTGTTTTCCTAACTTTTGCTTTTTGTTTGGATTGTGTCTAGGTTTGGGTTTTCGGCACTGGTAAAATCTTTTCGTTAAACTTATTTTAACACTCGCCCAATATCTGAATCCATGGATTTTTCATGGTTATTTCAATTCTGGAAGTAATAAATTACTAGTTATTTCGTTGTTTTATACTTATTTGTGTGTTTATTTTAGAATTGGAGACACAATTCCATGGGGTTTTCATGGTTATTTCAATTCTAAAAATAATAAATTACTAGTTATTTCTTTGTTTTACACTTATTTGTGTGGTTAGGCTGAATTTACTTTGATTTATCTAGACCATGGTTTAGTCCATTATCTTGAAAAAAAGAAAATTGGTTATCCTTTCAGATACTGACCCTATAAAACCATACATCTTAAATACAAATTTTTATTCCTTGACATTTAACCCTGTTTAATTCTTTGAAAAATTAAGTATGTATAGTTCTCAAAACAAACCCACTAAAACTTTTGACCGGCCATTTTGAGTGTTGCAATCAAACCCATGACTTGTCTCCATGTTTTCAGAGATGAAATCATATCTTCATATATAATCTTATTGTCGTGAAAACAAGACCTAGAAGTAGCTTTCATGGAGCAGGTGGAAACAATATGAACAACTACCAGGTCCAGCATGGATGGTGGTTTAGGTGGAGAAACAAGTACATGATGGAGAGGTAGAGATGGGTGGTGGTTAAAGTACACAGCAGTGGGGAAGGAGAAGATAAGAATGGAGTTAGGTTTCTGGTCGTGAAGTTGATTTGGGGAGAAAATTAGAGGCTTGCTAGGATGTTACAAAGACCATCCAGTTTGATGTTTGGGGAGGAGGTAATGTTTGGTGCTAAGCAGGGACAAGTTAATTTTTGCCCACAACTACGGGACTAAAAAATAGAGTTATCCAGACCAAGGACCAGCTCAAGGTTGCAAACGGCTTGCATAAGAGTGCGCCAATGGGTTGCACAAGTTTTTCTTTTTACTATTCATTACCTTATACTTCTTCTCTTCGGTTGTCACTAACCACCAATCCTCTGCTCTTTTTCTCCTCCCCTAGCATCCAAGCTTTATTAACTACGTACCTAAAAACGCAAAGTTAATTAGTAGAAGTAATTATACTTGAAAACAATGAAAATACAGAATTTGGGATAAAATGGATAATTAAAGCACAAAAGATGAGATAAACGCCAATAAAAAGATATAGAATTATGCAATATTTGGCACTCATCATGTACCAACCTGAGTTCACGAGTTACTGAACTTTTTGGGTTTGCATACTTTTTATGTGTACTGAAAGTCATTGCCGAACTATAGATACGCCGGTACGTGTACTGGGTACATGTATTGCGGATCCGGACCTATAACAATTGCGACAGTATGTAAGCTGGTACGTGTACTATCATGTATCCAGATTTACAGTATTTCTATATCTAATAATTAATTTGAAATATTCCCGAATAACATCAATGACCACATATCACTGTTCCAGGCTATTTTCAATTGATAATCTTGAATCATAATTTAGGTCATAAACAATAAATTGTTCTTAACCAAATTCATCAAGTATGAAGAAATGTTCTTAATCTTAGTCAACATATTTCGAGAATAATTAACACGATAAACCTGACTCAAAATTTTGTTGTGCATGTAAAATCCACTTTAGTCATGCGACATAGTCTCATAAATAAAAAGGTGAAAACTTGAGTAATATGTGGTTTAGTCTTTACTTACCTTTTTTTTGATGAAGTTCTCCAAAAGCTTCGGTTGGTTTTCGCCTTCAAACGTAGAATACAGTGATGTCTGGTACTCAACTACACACTTGTATCTTAACCGAGACTTGACTAAATATAGATTAGAAATCAAGATATATATTTGATCAACTAAATTTGACAACAAGCTAGAGATAGCAACACTTGTAAGTTCGACCGAGCAATGCTCTAACATTACTTGATAGTGATCCTATAGTATATCGGTTCTATACCGTAACTATTATCAAGTGTATACCTTGTTGTCGTATTGTCTCGATTTTGTCCATAGACTATCACTCAAGGTATCAGACTTATAGATTGATACGAAAAGATTGTGGTGTGCTTGGGTACCCTCGCCATTTCATCAATTTTAATTTAAGTTGTAATAAGAGTATCACCATCTTTATCACTAATCAAGTTCTGCAAAAAAAATTATATTCCGTGGGTGTCACATAAAAAAGATAAATCTGCATGTTCTAGTGAAGCTTTTACGTGCCATATTATTTGTGTTAGGAGATGAAGCTGCATCAAAAAGATTGTGTTGGGAGCATACTTCTCAATAGTGTTTTGTGTCTAATAAGTGTAAATAGTAAATACAATTAATATTGTTAGTAGCTAATGCTGGGATTACATACCCAACGCTTTGGGATAACAAAAAACATCAAACTTGCCAAGTTCGATCACGCATATGTGCTACGTATGAGTTTTAAATAACAAACGTGATCAAACTACTAAGCAATTTTGGCATTTTGATATATGAATATCAAAAATATATTTGAACCTCTTAGCTTCACTGCATAAAATTTAGTTTTCTTTGGGCGTTCAAGTTCAACTTTAATGAAAAGGCATTGCCATATCAAATTTACATGCTTCTGGATTTGTTTTTACTTTTTTCTCTAGTAGGCAAACAATTAGTATTAATAAGTAGAGCCATCCTTTACTGACTACACAAAACAGTCTTATACTTTACACGACTTACACGGGTTTTATCTAAAAAAAAGACGCAACATTAATATTCTACTAAAAGAAACTCTGATTTTAGTTTCTCTAAACACACTAGTGTTCTCCAAAATGGTTTGAAGTGCGAATCTAGGAATCCATTTGAAAAACGTGAAATGGGATGCACAAAATTGTAACATATCAATACGGAAAAACTTCTTAAAAAAATGTGGGATTTTACGAAACATCCTCATTCTCTTTTGTTCAAAAGTTTGCAGGAAGAAATATGTCAAAACTTCTCTTGATTCTCGAGAATCAAGCCTCTCTAGTTCCTAAGAACACAACCTAATCGATAACTCGATATTTTGATTAATAATTTGATAAGGTTCATTACATGACTCTCTCTGACTTATACAACTATGGTTGTCTTCCTAATATCTACGACCATTACTCGCCCACGTGTGCACATCTAGACTACACATTACAACTGATAATGACAACTACTAATAGACTAAAGGCTGACAAGTAGCATGATATGTGCACTCTCTCACATATATAGTAGGTACATGACAAAATATTCAAAGTAAAGACTTGGTTCAGATGTTAGAAACAACAATCAAAGAACATATAAAAAAAATGATAACCCTCAAAAATCAATAAGATTATCATTCATTATTATTTATCTTAGATAGACAGTAGCTCTTTTGTCAATATACCGATAAGAATCTGCAACTGTAAATCCAATATTAAGAAACTCAAGAAACCCAGATCCAAATATACCAATGAGATGATATCTGAGTTGTTTAGCAATCAAATCAAATACAAATTTAAAGTAAAATTAATCAAACTAAGATAGTAGTTATCTAGTATTCTTGAGAGAGTATGCTGGAGTAAGAAATATAGAAACTTAAGAAGATGACAACCTATCTCGAGTTTTATATAGTCGAACATTTCAAGGGGCTCCTGTAACGTATAATTCAATGTTGCTAATGGTTTTAATATGGCTTTTGAAACCGGCGGACAATGAAAGGAGAATTAGCATAAGCAAATTCCTAATTTAAGGCTTAATTGAATTTTCTAACTGAAGAGGGGAGTAAGTGATCTCAATCGTTAGATTAGAGCTTAAGAAGTGGTTTTATTCTCCACCACGATTTATCTTCTCCATACGGAGACTTGGCTCAAAAATACACATTTAAAACCGTCGAATGGTTCAAACAATCATTTGTCACTTTTTTAATTTTTAGTAGAAGTTGTACTTACCCAATAGCCCATTGTGACTATTTTTTTTTATTTTTAGTAGAAATTGTACTTGCCAAAAAGCCCCCCTTAACCATTTGTTTTTATTTTTAGTATAGAAGTTGTACTTGCGAAGCCCCCCGTAACCAATTATTTTTATTTTTAGTAGAAGTTATACTTGGCCCAAAGCCCCCCGTAACTATTCGGAAGTTGTACTTGCTGTGCATTGATGCTACATATCAGAATCAACAAGACGGGTCTTTGTTGGCCGTCGGCTTCTTGACTTAGTCAAGATTTTTTTTTTTCTTCCGAGTGAAAATAACCAAGACACTAGATTCCACTATTACACATGAATAA
>JAJJMB010010184.1:626503-690271 GCA_023531105.1 Papaver atlanticum | reverse complement strand
TTAACACTTTTTCTGGGGTGTTTTCAACATTTTTTCGGGGTTCCTCCGGTGTATTTCTGGGGTGCTTCCGGTGCATTTTTGGGGTGCCTTTAGTACTCTATCCTGGGGTGTAAAGCACCACTTTACGAGCCAATTTCGTCGCAAGAGCTTATTTCTCTAAAAATACTTACAAAGACATAAAACACCATAATAAGTACAAAAATGGGTACTAATAATATATACAATAGAGATGAAAATAGACACATAAATGCGTCTATCACCAATGTTCTAACATGCAGAAGTCAGCAGTTCACTTTAGCAAGGGTGTAAGCATTCAAAGGAAAAATGAAATTGCAAGCAGGCTGGAGGTCCACCAGATGGAGATTACTGACAAGTATTTGGGGAATTATCTACTCAAACTTCCCCATAGAAGCTCAACTTATGATTTTCTGGAAGAAAAATTTGACAGTAAGCTTGCAGGATGGAAGAGAATTTTCCTTACTCATGCTGGGAGAACTTTACTTATCCAAACTGTTCTGGGTCTGATTCCCCCTTATTATATAGCAACTACCTTGATCCCAAAGAAGACTCTGTGAAGACTAACTAAAGCCATGGGAAATTTCTAGTGGGGTCATAGCAAGGATGAAAAGAAGATGCACTTCATAAACTGGGACCAGATGGAACTGACAAAATACTTTGGAGGACTGGGAATCAGATCTCTGCAGAATCTGAATAAAGCAATGATTGCTAAACTGATATGGAAGCTGTTAGATAATCCAGAATGCCTTGAGTATTCTCTTTGGTTGCGTGTTCTGATCTTACTTTTTTCTATCGTATTGAGTACTATCTTCTCTAAGATTTGCTCGAGATTTATCTCCGATAGGTAAGATATAAAAAGTAATCACAAAGCTCTTCGTCCCATTCTTTGTGATTCCGCAATAACTTGTTCTACTACTATATAGTTAAGTTACTGTGAGGTGATTGATATTCCTAAGATGTTCTTCGGGAATATAAGACCGGTGTATCAATTGGTTCCTTTTCAACTTGATTTATCAAAACACGGAACAAAAACTCCTAGGTATTTTGCTGGGAGACAGATTTATCTATTCAATGGACTTTTCTGTGTGAGACAGATTTGTTTATCAAGTCTTCGACTTTGGGTTGTAGCAACTCTTAGTTGTGGGTGAGAGCAGCTAAGGGAATCAAATGCGTAGAGTCCTGCTGGGATTCAGAGGCGTAAGGAACACGACTGTACCTTAATCAGTGTGAGATTGGTCAGGGCTCAACTACATTCCAGTCCGAAGTTAACTTGTAGTAGGCTAGAGTATGTAGCGGCTTAATACAGTGTGGTGTTCAAATCTAGACTAGGTCCCAGGGTTTTTCTGCATTTGCGGTTTCCTCGTTAACAAAATTTGTGGTGTATGTGTTATTTCTTTTTGATAGGAGCCTAAAATACATCTTTTGAATGTTAATTTCTTATGCTTTTCTTAGTTATCTCTCTCGTATTTTTCGTATATTATGCTTTGTTTGCCTTTTGTAGGTATTTTGGAGTCATGTTATACGAAAGAAGCGAAATAGAGGCTTATGGTGGTGTTTAGCAGCCTTGGATATCGATGGATTCAAAGTATAGAAGGGTGGAAGGCTCTTGTCGTCGCAAACAAGAATTGCTGGAGCACCAGAGACTTACTACCCAGGGCAGCCACTTGCTGTATGTTATGTGTAGAAAGGATTCTTGATAAGGGGCACCTGCCTAACCTTTATACTTGGCAGCAACAAAACTAGGTCAGATACTCTTGACCAGTTCCACCCATTTCATCTCTGGTTACAACTAACAACCAAGAGCTGCAACCAAAAGTTCACTTCTGGCTAAGCTAGGTCTCAGCCACTGTGAACAAAGAAGTGTAGGGCAATAGAGACACACAGGGAGTTGGCTCGAGTTGAGACCGACTTTGGCAAGTTTTGGGTTCACTTGATACCGGAAAGATGCAGTCCTGCCAATGAAGATGTTGATTGATGATGGATGAGATATTGAATCTGTTTTCGAAGATTTATAAAAGGAATTTGAAAGGAAACGTTTCTCAAACCTGTAGAGAATGAAGTGAGCTGTATTGTGACCGAGAATATGATGAAGAATTCATGTTGCTTCCGTAGGTTCTTGAAGACAAGTGGTGAAAATTGATGAATGTCTTTGAGTCTCAGTGTGATTACAGAGAATGGGTGTTTGTCTCTATCTCAAATGTGCAGGGAAGGAGATGGAATAATCTCGAAATCAACAGCAAGTTCATCTCTGAAGCAACAGAAAATTGCACGTAATGTGTTTGAAGAAAAGCCTGAACGAGTCGTTCTTCACAGCTTCAGGTTCAGTTTAAGATGAACGGGGTCCTTTGCCACTGGTTAGCCAGATGTTTGTGAGTCTGTAATGGTTAGTTTCCGCAAGTATGGTGAGTGTTTGGCAAAGGTTAGACATGGATTAGAAACTGGAAACAACACGGAAAATTGTGTACCAGCTGAAGTTTTGAACCGAGAAAGAAGGGAGTGAACCTGATGTCACTGAGGTTGCTGTCTGGCTCGTTTGGAAGTGTAAGAGATATGTAAGAGGTTAGGATACGAGTTTGAATGGTTTCGATAGTTTCTTGGCCTGAAATACAGCCGAGAGATGAGCAAGAATTGTGTCCGAAAAAGCATTGCAGTCCTGCCTTGGTCTTGTGTAGCAGCGAACCATGGTTCAAGGGAAGAGTACAGGGGTTACTGACAGCAGCTAGGACTCGATAAAAGGCTGAGAAGAATAAGGTTACAGGTAGCTCAAATTAGGGTAGTTTGGGTTCGATTGTGAATTGAATTTTGGGCAGGTTTTCTAGCCGAAAAAGGAGAGCGGAATGAGTTATTTTCTAAAGAACACGACTGAGTTTGTTTTGGTTTTGGTAAAGTTTATAACCGACAAGACAGGAAAGGATAGGAAGTTGCTGTGGTTGGATTTATGAATGAACAGAGTATATTGAGACTTGTTTTAGAAGTGCAGATAAACAAGGAATGTGAGTTCTGATCGAATTCGCAATTGCAGGGAGAAAAGAGTAGAACGCAAGGCAGAATATAGCTATAAAAAGAAGTCTACAACATCCAGAAAAGCATATACCCTTCACGACTGTTTCCACCTCTACAGAGAGGGGGCTTTGCTCCTCTCAAAACCCTTACACAGGCAGTCCATCATCACCTGCATCTCGCACTTGCATCCCGCCAGCATCATCTTTTGCATCTCCATTACCATCATTGCCACCTGCATTACCTTTCATTGCATATTATCTCCACCAGTTCAGCACCTCACCTCATCTGCACATCACCAGCACTCAGAAAACTTTCGTGTCTGCAGTTCAGTCCGCCTACCACCATCAGCATACCAACATCAGCACAACATCTCACCTCATCCGCCAGCTGTTGTTACATCTATTCCACCTGCAGTTCACGAGCTACAGCTACAGCAAGCAGCAAGACCATACAATTCCACGGACATTCCATTACCACCAAGCCACCAGTCCACTTCACATCATCTCTCACCAGCTGCTTGGGTTTGCTCATAGTTAGAAGGTTGCTTTCTCTTTCTATTTGTTTTATTTGTCATGAACTCTAGTAGCTAAATCCTTGTTTGGTTAGGGATATTTTAAAGCTATGTGACATGAATTTTCGTTGATTTATTCAAGTTCTTCACAATATTGTGTTATTGTTTGTCTTTTACAGTGTTTATGACCATGGATTGTTTGCACAGAATTTGAGTGGCCAATCAAATAACTTGTTTGCGATACTAATGCTAGATTATTGAGCCGTAATCCGTTATTGTTATGGTGATTTAATCATAAGTAGCAAAACATCAACGTTGCAATGGGATGTTGTGGATTTTGATGTGTATTTGACAACCCTAAGTTAACATGTCAAACTTACGAGCATGTGGTTAGGATCAATTCGACTCATAGAACATATCAGTTGGTTAAGTTACACTAGAGAGCTTATTCAAAGTGGCTTGATTGACTAGACACAAGTAGAGAACTTATTCTACGAAGTGACTTTAGAGTTTAATGGACTTGTTGAACTTATAACTTGTCAAGGATTGTTAGTAAACGTATTTTGAAGAAGATTCATGTTCACTAGTGGAGAAAAACCCCCTAATCATTCTCATCCTCATTGTTTGCATTAATATTTGCCTCTTAGTTTTTGCATTATTCATATTTTCAGAAATTAAATTGACAACTTTAGCTCAACTCTCCCTTAGGAACGAACCTGCTTATCATTGTGCTATTCATTAGTGTAAGAAGAGTAAGTGAAAAGACGAGGGTACCCAAATATACCTCAATCTAAAACTTTTCCACATATAAGTCCTTTCTCCGAAAGTGATTGTCTATGGACTGAGTCGAGACAATACAACAAATCGGTTCACACTTCGTGTGACCGTCTATGGATACGAGATCGAGACAATACAACGACGAAGTATGTTTACTTGATAAAAGGTTCGGACTTAACCAAACACAATAGGATTACTTATCAAGTAAATAGGAATTAACGTTTGTGTAATTTACTTTAAATTATAATAACAACAATTATAATTGCGGAAAATAAAGGTAAATGACACAGGAAGATTTTGTTAACGAGGAAACCGCAAATGCAGAAAAAACCCGGGACCTTGTCCAGGATTGAATACTCTCAGGATTAAGCTGCTATACAAAATCAAACAAACTTCGTATAGTTGAGACCAAGCAACTAAACCTATAGTTCACCTAGTTCCGTCTGTATTCCCACGCCTCCGACCTGTAATAAGTCACGTACTTGGAACAATTCCTTTGGTTCGTATTCCAAACAGTAAAGGAACAACAAATCTGTTTGGTATCAACTCTCTTCAACCAAGTGATGTGAGTTCGACAAAGTCTCTTCTGTTTATCTCAATAAACTCCTTCGTCAGGTTCTTAGATCTATCTTATCATCAACTACCAATGGTAATTGTTCAGATTTTGCAATCAATACTTTTAATCACAAAGAATTGTATTGATGCCGATCTACACAACTAATCAATCTAATCTACCACAAGGATAAACCGATTATAGTTGGATCCTCTTTTACCGAAACAAGTATTGTGCACACCAAAGATTATGAATCCCAAATCAGAAATCTTCAAAGTCTTCTTTGTCTTCAAATCTTCTTAGATCTTCAATAAACACCTGCACACAATCAACTTGAATCCCTTTTGATCAATCACGCACAGAACGGAGTCTGTTAGCAATGGATTATCACAAGATGTCTTTAGATCTACAAACAGTCTAAAGATCCCTGTCGAAACTTCGATCTAGTTTGAGTGAATCTTATATCAGAAGAGAAGATTCTCAAGCATAAACAAACTAGGTGCAATCAAAGTTCAACCACCGTTAGTCAATCAAATCAATCGAAAACAAAAGATTAACCGCAATTATCTAGTTTCCCATCAACGGTACTAATAGAGCTTGTCAATCCCAAAGAAGACTTTAAACTGAGCGGCCGTAAAAGATTTCTCCTAATTAGGTTACTCTCCTCTCCGAATAGGCGGCTTCACCAGTAGCAGCACAAACAAGATAGTTTTGCTATACGAGGATTAGTTTGCTCGGAATGCAAACTTTCATATTTATAGACCAAGGAATTTCCAAAACCGAAAATATTCTCAAGATATGCAATATTTTCCGAATTCGGTTTCCATAATTCCTGGAAATGCTCTGTCCAAATAATGATCGAAAATCTCTTGGAAAATCTCCGACTAGTAAATGCACATTACTAATTTTCATTTTCCTAAAATAAAATTAAAAACCTAAAATAAAAGATTCTCAATTTATTTTATTCGATCCGGGATTTTCTTCCTTAGCTATGAAGGAATAACTTTGAACAATGAAAGATTAGCGTTACTGCACATGTTCAAAGTATGTCGACATCCTTACTTTGTAAGTCCTCTTTCATACTTACAATCTTGAAACCAATTTTCCACACTTCCAAACAAGTTTAGAATTGGTTCATCTGACTTTCAAGAACTATGTGATTGATCAAGAACACTCAATCACAAATCATGGGTTTAACGGTTCTACCAAAACAAGTCTCGGTTCTACCTCCATGTGGGTACTGGAATTAGTCACACTAGCTTTCCAAAAATTCGGTTTGACTAGGTACTAGGATCGGTTCCCCACATATATATGGTATCTAACTTGTACTTGCTGCACATGTCCATGGGATCGGTTCCCCTTTGCCTAAAAACGTGTTGCACATGTCCATAGGATCGGTTCCCATTTCTGCTAAAAACTTGCTGCACCTCATACAAGGATCGATTCCCCTTTGTTATAGGTTGCACCTCTTACTAGGATCGGTTACCCTTTACCCAGAGTTGGTCATACCAATAACACAAAATCGATCATACCATCTCAGGTGATTACTTAAGATCGGTTTCACTAATAAAAGTCATACCAATACAAAAGTTATGCCTTTGTGAATAGTTTTACCAAGAACATAAAAAAAATCATGAGCGGTTATACTAATCACACATATTGGTAGTTCAAAAGATATGCAATGAATAACAATACCAATAATGCCTGACGATTTCCTTTTCCTAGGATGAAATCATCACCTCATACCCATACATAATCACAATAGCATTCAAACGATTATGTCGATGTCTTATCTACAAAGTTTAATGGTTAAGCAATAAACCTCGTATTGTATTCCTTAATACTATGTCTAACTAGTGTATAATCATTCATGCTTCGCAGTTTTGTTTTCAATATGCACGACTTGAAAGATACGTTAGGGAATGAAACAGGTCAAGTCAAATATCACTAACCTCAAGTGGAAGGATGATGTTGTCGTTGTAGCTCCTTACTTCTTCACTTCTTCAAGTCTTCGCAATACTTGTAATGTCTCATATCCTTATACTTTCAAGCTAACCTATACGAAGTTGACTCTAGTACATAATCAAGCGACTCTTAAAATGAGTTTTGGCTCACTAAAATATGACAACCAAACTTTACATACCAACGCTTGGTGGGTTCAACCGAGCTATGCTCTAACAATCTCCCCCTTTGTCAATTTTAGTGACAGAACTCTTACATCATATGGATAAACAAATTACAAGAATTCATTACACATACGCTTGATGAATTCAACAACACAATAACCTGTATACATTCAATCCATAAATGCCGTTGTTGACATTATAATAACAAAGCTAATACTCCCCCTAAAGGTAAGATAGGTAGATTTTATCAATCCGCACGTCTTTGTTATTTCCTTTGTAGTCCATATAACTACAAGTATATGATATGTTACTTCCCCTTAGTTTATGCTTTTACTCTTTCGTTATATAAACGTTTAAGCACCAATGTCCTTTCCCTTAGTGATACCAATCAATATAAATCAATACCAGTATCACTTGTTTACTCCATATATTTCTCCCCCTTTTTGTCACAAAATGACAAAGGTACGAGCAAATAAAGGACAAACCAAAAGGATCTTACAAATCCCACAAGACTTGCAACTTATAGAGTTAAGCACGAGGGTTCCACACACCATTTTTGATAACCAATATCAAACTACAAAGTAATTTGTTTTGATATGTTACCAAGGAAACAATTGCCCGAAGAAATTTTCCCTAATAGTTTAGCAAACCAAAAATCAACTAAAAACCTTAGTTCCTTTGCCAAACCGATTGTACAAATACAATCGCTTGTTCGATAAGACCAAAATAAAGATAACTCTATTTTTCTCATCAGGTTCTAATTATCCATATAACTTAGACCTTTAACTTTTAAACACGACAAGTACTAGGTTAGTTAACTAGCATTTCTTGTTAAGGCATTCGATTAGACTTGAATAACCGAAACCTCCACTTTGATAAGTCTAACTGAGATTAGAATTAACTTAGTTTCTCTTATCCGGAATCGAATTGGACTAAACAATTCATCCAGTGAACATTATCTTTCGTTAAGCCATATACAATTCATACAAACCAAATAAATCAACTTGCATGATTATTCACCTCAACCGGAAGCAATTGAAATAACATAAACAGTAAAGCACCGCAATTGCACCGAAATTTTGTAAGCCTAAACAATTGATACCACACAATAAAGCAAGATAACAATAGTTTTTCTTAATCGGAACCAATTGAATCACACACACATCCATACACACATAATGGAATAAAACATCAATTGTACCGAAATTTTGTTAAGCAAAAGCAATAAATATATGAAATAAATTCAGGCTTTTCTTAAACAAGAAAACGATTAACTAACAAATTCGTTACCTCAAATTTCGCATCCTCTTCTCCAATATGTTTGCATCTTCTTCCAGGGAGAATTGATATCGAAATATCATTATGTTGTCATCCTTATGTAAAACAAAAGAATAACAACAACCAACCTTTACCATAGAAAGGTTGAAAACCGGTTTTTAACTATTGCAAGCAAAAGTTGAAAACCACGAAACACATATGCTTTTATGCTAAACCAAAACCGATTCAACAAATTATGACTTTTTCACATATTGTTTCTATCAGAACCCCTCATGATCCTTTGATAAATCCTACCAACATGGGCTAGATATTAATCCTGCTAAATCAAAAAGTCACCCAAACCATAAGGGTTCACATCATATGAGATCGAATATTAAGGTCATGAAAACCGAAATCATACATCTCATAAATCAATTTGCAATACACCATAAATATTCAACATAAAATCAAGTATTGCAATTACCTCAATCTTGTAGGAAATTTAATTACGAAACCAACGCAAAAAGAATGAGGTCATTTCGAGTTCAGACGAAGAAGTTATATGCAAAACAGTTTTACACTCCTTCGTATTGCACCTCTCACTAGGATCGGTACCCATGTGTTGCACCTCTCACTAGGATCGGTACCCATGTGTTTCTAGTGAAGGATCACAATACTAAACTGTTTTGTACATAAATTTTGCATACGATGTCCGAATTCAGTGTTTTTTTGGCTCGTTTTAACCGTAAAAACAAGAGCTACACATATATGATCAGTAGATATCAACATCATAACCTCAAAATTACCGTTTCTATACAAAGCTCAAATATAGATAGATAAGGTATGAGTATAGAAGAAAAGCAATCTCCCTAAAGATGTTAATTAGTCATATAATAACCGAGAGATCATGTGCTCAGTTTCATGTGCTTCCTCACCCTTCATAAGATTGAGCAAAAAGGTAAGCATGCACATTCCAACACAACTAGGTTGTGTTGAGTTGATCCTTGTCTTGTTCGTCACGAGTGGCTAAGACAGAATCATCATTCTTGACCTCTTTCTTGGTTTGTTTTCTCTTGTTCCATCTCTTGTTTTTCTTCTTTGACTTGTGATGAAGAGTGCCATTATCACAACATTTACTAGTACAAGAGATTTCAGACATGATGTCTTTCTTTAGTCTTTCAAGAAAACTCTTGTAATTATTGTTGCCAACAATTAATAGCTGAGAGTCATTCTTGTGACTAACTTTTGGTCCCTTCTTGGCTATGGAGGACTTTGGGACCCATTTAGAGTTGGGTTTCGCAGGAGCATCTTTCTCCTTCATACCATTAGGACGATTGTCCTTTTGAATACTTTGCGAAACAGCTTTTCTTCAATTTGGAACATCAGATCTTGTCTTAACATTTACAAAGTCGTCTCTCTTTCTATATTCGGGTCTTTTATGAGATTGCCTTGTCGAGCGATAGGAAAAATTTGAACTATCACTATAATAATTCTTTTGCCTAAACTTTGGACAATATCGATCTGAGTTCTTTCGGGGAGCAAACTTATCCAATTCGTTTGATACAAAAGAAAGTGTATCTTTTATCTTACGAATATTACATCCCCATTCCACATTCCCTTTATTACCACAATAACAACAATGTTTAGTAACATACGAAGTCTGAGTTTTAATGTTACCTTTTTGTTGATCATCTTGCATTGGAGCTTGACGATTTTTCCTCTTCTTCTTCTTATTCTTATCTTTGTTCAACTTTGTTACTTTCTTGACATTAGCATAAGTGCTCTCTTTGATTGCTGCACTTGAAGCGTATGGTTGAACATGCTTCTTAGGCCTGATTGGCTTTACTTCTTTACGAGAAATAGGAGCATCTTTGACAATAGTGGAAGCCTATGGTTGAGAAGAATTTGTAGCTTTAACAAATTTTACCTCTTTGCTAATATTTGAAGTATCTATTCCCTTATAACCCAATCCTCGTGTATCACGATGATTTCTACTTGCTTCTAACATTGGGTTACATTGTTTGAGCTATCAATGCGCTTTTTCAAGTGCAAATTTTCTTCTTCTAGCATCTTGATTTTATCAAGAGCACTTTCCAGGTCAGCCTCAAGGCATTTTTCTCGTGAGACATATCCCCCTTCCTTCTCTTTGAAACTCTTTTGTTGAGAGTTAATCCTTGCATCAGATTCAGCAAGTTTTTCCTTCAAGACCCTGTATTTATTGAGAAGTATCTTCCCTGAACTTCTTGTGATTTTGATGCATCCTTTCACATTCAATATTAATTGCTTTAAAATCATCCCGATTTTTCTCAATTACCTTTTTGTAAATAAGCAATTTCTTACAAACAGATTCTGAGGGTGGTTTAATAACCTCTTGCGATACGTTAACTGAGTCTTTCTTCAGTTTTCGCTCTCGCTTAACTCTACTTTGACTCATGTCTTATAGGTTGGATCGCACCAAACACAGATTGTTAGATCTTTTCGTGTTTGCCTGCTCTGATACCAACTGAAAAGACGAGGGTACCAAAATATACCTCAATCTAAAACTTTTCCACCTATAAGTCCTTTCTCCAAAAGTGATTGTCTATGGACTGAGACGAGACAATACAACAAATCAGTTCACACTTCATGTGATCGTCTATGGATACGAGATCGAGACAATACAACGACGAAGTATGTTTACTTGATAAAAGGTTCGGACTTAACCAAACACAATAGGATTACTTATCAAGTAAATAGGAATTAACGTTTGTGTAATTTACTTTAAATTATAATAACAACAATTATAATTACGAAAAATAAAAGTAAATGACACAACAAGATTTTGTTAACGAGGAAACCGCAAATACAGAAAACCCCCGGGACCTTGTCCAGAATTGAATACTCTCAGGATTAGGCCGCTATACAAAATCAAACCAACTTCGTATAGTTGAGACCAAGCAACTAAACCTATAGTTCACCTAGTTCCGTCTGTATTCCCACACCTCCGACTTGTAATAAGTCACGTACTTGGAACAATTCCTTTGGTTCGTATTCCAAACAGTAAAGGAACAAAAAATCTGTTTGGTATCAACTCTCTTCAACCAAGTGATGTGAGTTCGACAAAGGCTCTTCTGTTTATCTCAATAAACTCCTTCGTCAGGTTCTTAGATCTATCTTATCATCAACTACCAAAGGTAATTGGTAAGATTTTACAATCAATACTTTTAATCACAAAGAATTGTATTGATGCCGATCTACACAACTAATCAATCTAATCTACCACAAGGATAACCCGATTATAGTTGGATCCTCTTTTACCGAAACAAGTATTGTGCACACCAAAGATTATGAATCCCAAATCAGAAATCTTCTTTGTCTTCTTTTTCTTCAAATCTTCTTATATCTTCAATAAACACCTGCACACAATCAACTTGAATCTCTGGTGATCAATCACGCACAAAACGTTGTCTATTAACAATGGATTATCATAAGACGTCTTTAGATCTACAAACAGTCTAAAGATCCCTGTCGAAACTTCGATCTAGTTTGAGTGAATCTTATATCATAAGAGAAGATTCTCAAGCATAAACAAACTAGGTGCAATCAAAGTTCAACCACCGTTAGTCAATCAAATCAATCGAAAACAAAAGATAAACCGCAATTATCTAGTTTCCCACCAACGGTACTAATAGAGCTTCTCAATCCAAAAGAAGAATTTAAACTGAGCGGTCGTAAGAGATTTCGCCTAATTAGGTTACTCTCCTCTCCGAATAGGCGGCTTCACCAGTAGCAGCACAAACAAGATAGTTTTGCTGTACGAGGATTAGTTTGCTCGGAATGCAAACTTTCATATTTATAGACCAAGGAAATTTGGACACCAAGGAATTTTCAAAACCGAAAATATTCTCAAGATATGCAATGTATTCCAGATTCGGTTTCCATAATTCATGGAAATGCTCTATCCAAATAATGATCGAAAATCTCTTGGAAAATCTCCGACTAGTAAATGCACATTACTAATTTTCATTTTCCTAAAATAAAATTAAAAACCTTAAATAAAAGATTCTCTTTATTTTATTCGATTCGGGATTTTCTTCCTTAGCTATTAAGGAATAACTTTGAACAATTAAAGATTAGCATTACTGCACATGTTCAAAGTATGTCGACATCCTTACTTTGTAAGTCCTCTTTCATACTTACAATCTTGAAACCGATTTGCCACACTTCCAAACAAGTTTGGAATTGGTTCATCTGACTTTTAAGAACTATGTGATTGATTAAGAACACTAAATCCCAAAATATGGGTTTCACGGTTCTACCAAAACAAGTTTCGGTTCTACCTCCACGTGGGTACTGGAATTAGTCACACTAGCTTTCCAAAATTCGGTTGACTAGGTACTAGGATCGGTTCCCACATATATATGGTATCTAACTTGTATCTGTTTCAAATGTCCATAGGATCGGTTCCCAATATATAAAAACGTGTTGCACCTCTTACAAGGATCGATTCCCCTCTTGTGATTGGTTGCACCTCTTACTAGGATCTGTTCTCCTTTGCCTAGTGTTGGTCATGCCAATTATAACAAATCGATCATACCATCTCAGGTGATTACTTAAGATCGGTTTCACTAATAAAAGTCATACCAATACAAAAGTCAGGCCTTATGAATAGTTTTACCAAGAACATAAGAAAGTCATGAGCGGTTATACTAATCACACATATTGGTAGTTCAAAAGATATGCAATGAATAACAATACCAATAAGCCTAGCGATTTCCCTTTCGATTCACGAAACAAGTTCATGAATTTACTTCCTTTAAACGAATGTAAAACATTGTTTCCTAGTATGAAATCTTCACCTCATACCCATACATAGTCACAATAGCATTCAAACGATTATGTCGATGTCTTATATACGAAGTTCAAAAGATAAGCGTTATACTTCGTATTGTATTCCTT
Organism: Papaver atlanticum; assembly: GCA_023531105.1. Classification (NCBI taxonomy): domain Eukaryota; kingdom Viridiplantae; phylum Streptophyta; class Magnoliopsida; order Ranunculales; family Papaveraceae; genus Papaver; species Papaver atlanticum. The sequence goes on along the minus strand of JAJJMB010010184.1, from coordinate 677,088 downwards.
AATACTACGTCTAACTTGAGTATAATCATTCATGCTTCACAGTTATGTTTTTAATATGCACGACTTGAAAGATATGTTAGGGAATGAAACAGTTCAAGTCAAATATCACTAACCTCAAGTGGAAGGATGATGTTGTCGTTGTAGCTCCTTACTTCTTCACTTCTTCAAGTCTTCACGTAATACTTGTAATGTCTCATATCCTAATACTTTCAAGCTAACCTATACGAAGTTGACTCTAGTACATAATCAAGCGACTCTTTAAATGAGTTTTGGCTCACTAAAATATGACAACCAAACTTGACATACCAACGCTTGGTGGGTTCAACCGAGCTATGCTCTAACAATCTCCCCCTTTGTCAATTTTAGTGACAAAACTCTTACATCATATGGATAAACAAATTACAAGAATTCATTACACATACGCTTGATTCCCAAATTCAACAGCACAATAACCTGTATACATTCAATCCATAAATGCCGCTGTTAACATTATAATAACAAAGCTAATACTCCCCCTAAAGGTAAGATAGGTAGATTTTCAATTCGCACGTCTTTGTTATTCCTTTGTAGTCCATATAACTACAAGTATCAATATGATATGCTACTCCCCCTTAGTCTATGCTTTACTCTTTTGTTAGATAAAACGTTTAAGCACCAATGTCCTTTCCCTTAGTGATACCAATCTATATAAATCAATACCAGTTTCACTTGTTTACTCCATATATTTCTCCCCCTTTTGTCACAAAATGACAAAGGTACGAGCAAATAAAGGACAAACCAAAAGGATCTTACAAATCCCACAAGACTTATAACCTATAGAGTTAAGCACGAGGGTTCCACACACCATTTTTGATAACCAATATCAAAACCGAAACTACAAAGTAATTTTTTTTTGATATGTTACCAAGGAAACAATTGCCCGAAGCAATTTTCCCTAATAGTTTAGCAAACCAAAAATCGAATAAGCACCTTAGTTCCTTTGCTAAACCGATTGTACAAATGCAATCGCTTATTCGATAATACCAAAATAAAGATAACTCTATCCATATAACTTAGACCTTTCACTTTTAAACAAGACAAGTACTAGGTTAGTTAACTAGCATTTATTGTTAAGGCATTCGATTAGACTTGAATAACCGAAACCTCCACTTTGATAAGTCTAACTAAGATCAGAATTAAATTAGTTTCTCTTATCCGGAATCGAATTGGACTAAACAATTCATCCCGAAAACCTTTTCTTTTGTTAAGCCATAAATAATTCATACAAACCAAATAAATCAACTTGCATAATTATTTACCTCAACCGGAAGCAATTGAAACAGCATAGACATTAAAGCACCACAATTGCACCAAAATTTTGTAAGCCTAAACGATTGATACCAAACAATAAAGCAAGATAACAATAGTTTTTCTTAAAAGGAAACAATTGAATCACACACACATCCATACACAAATAATTGAATAAAACATCAATTGTACCGAAATTTTGTTAAGCAAAAGCAATAAATATACGCAATAAAATCAGGCTTTTCTTAACACAGGAAAACGATTAACTAACAAAGTCGTTACCTCAAATTTCGCATCCTCTTCTCCAATATGTTTGCATCTTCTTTCCAGGGAGAATTGATACTGAAATATCATTATGTTGTCATCCTTATGCAAAACAAAAGAATAACAACAACCAACCTTTACCAGAGAAAGGTTGAAAACCGGTTTTAACTATTGCAAGCAAAAGTTGAAACCCCGAAACATATATGCTTTTATGCTAAACCAAACGATTCAACATATTGTGACTTTTTCACATATTGTTTCAATCAGATTCCCTCATGATCCTTTGATAAAGCCTACCAAAATGGGCTAGAACTTAATCCTGCTAAACCAAAAAGTCACCCAAACCATAAGGGTTCACATCATATGAGATCGAATATTAAGGTCAGAAAACGGAAATCAAACATCCCATAAACATACATAACAATAATATAAAGCATTCAAGCACAGGCTATGTAAACGAAAAACCATCACAATAAAAATTAAAAACCAATAATTTTATTCATAAATAAGATAGTTTTATTCATAATAGACCTTATACAATTATTGAAAGAGATCAAAAACTGATGTCTATTATTCTGGATTAAGTATTACAGCATATAACTTAATCTCTAGTGGTGTTCTTGTTGTTCACTGAGGTTTCTTCAGTGTTCAAACTTTTGAAGCATGTCTCAAGAGACTTGTCTGCAACCACTTTTTGTTTTTCGAGATCTTTAATTTGAAGCTTCTAATCTCCAAGTTCACCTTTCATCTCTTTTATTTTATCTTTTAGTTCACCCCGATCTTGAACCAAAATAAAGAGATTTCCTACGAGTTCTTCAAACCCATACATAATTTCACGCATACAATCTGTGGGAAACCACTTGGTAAGATCTGAATCATTGAGAGAAAAATGACATGACTCTTCTTGAGATTGATCAGAGTTAGGATCAGAACCGATTCTTGAGACAATCTTCCTGAAACTTCGTTTTGAGACAAAACCTTGACAGTTTCTCACCTTTCGTGCTTCCCTTTTATTACTCCTTGTAACACTGCGAGTTATAGGAGACATACTTTCAAAAAGTTTTACTAAGGGAAGGTAATATACCTAAGAGAAGATTTCTCTTATTTTGATAAGAATATATGTATATCTAGTTTTTAGAAAAATAGGGTTTCCGAAACTTCACGACATATTTTCGAACTTCTCTTTTTATTGAAAGGAAGATATTCTCTAAATAACTTTTATTACTGAAAATAGAAGCTACCATGAACCTGTGCCCTTGATTTTATGTGCTTTTCCCATCCAATAAATATGAGCACAGAAGAGGATGAGAGTGCACAGTATTGATACAACTAAGTTGTATCGGGGTAAGCTTTTTCTAGCTTACAACGAGCATCATAAACATAGTTCATGTTTCTCCTTTGGAATTTCTGCCCAAAATAATTTCTCCCAGAATAATGATCTTTTCTGCTCTAGAGACATGATCATGTGGAGAAGATATACTGATGTGAGAATTTTCAGAGATAGATAAATCTCTCTTAATTCTATCAATGAGATTTTCATAAGATTTTCTCATCCTAAGGATTTCCTTATGGTCCACATCAGCATGAATATCTGAAACAATTATCGGAAATACCTGATTGTTTCTTTTGGCAGAGATTCTCTCTTTCCCTTTCTTATGGAGTTGTTCTTCATCAAAACAAGGATTGTTTCGATATGGGTGAGGAGAAACCTTTTTCCAGAAGCGATTATCAACTCTTTCCTCTTATTCTTTTGAGTTGATCTTATCGGGTAGTGGTATAATCTGTCTTTCTAGTGAGGAATGGTCTTTCAGTTTTTTAAGACAAGAAATTTCTTTCAATATTTTTACCACCGTATGTTGAAGAAGTATAAGTTTCCTGTCAAGTGACTGAAAGTTGCATTCCTTAAGATTACTTACACAGAATCGGTTCAAAGTTTCCTTTGGACAAGATTTCGTTTGATCATCAGTAGATATAGAAGATGGTTTCTTATCCTCTTCTGACTTGATGTAGTTAGGCAAACTATCATCATCTTGATCTGTTTCAGATGTGACTAAACCGGTTTTATCACAATTTGTAAAAGTCGAACAAGGACTTTTAGTTTCCTCAGCATCAGAAGAAATCATAACAACATCATTAGTCAGAGTCATCAGACGTGTCTCTTTATCTTAAGTAAGAGATTTACCAAGAGCTTCTAATTTGACAGTGAGATCCATATTCTCTTTGGATAGAATATTCAGTTGAATGTCTTTATTTCTGATCTCATTCTTAAGAAGATTTGACTCTGTCTTTAATATCAACACCTTAGAAGATAGAGATTTTATAGGCTTTAGTAGTTTTACCAACTCTTTATCAGCATCCTCTTTTCCATCAGAAAACGACATAGATGTTTTCGCAACTCCTGGATCATGAGTTAACAAAGTGGTAACATCTTCAACTTTTGAGTATTCATACTCTTGCATAACGTTACCTGAATCAGACATAGATTCAATTTCTTATAGGTTAGATCGCACCAAACACAGATTGTTAGATCTTTTCGTGTTTGCCGGCTCTTATACCAATTGAAAAGACGAGGGTACCCAAATATACCTCAATCTAAAACTTTTATACCTATAAGTCCTTTCTCCGAAAGTGATTGTCTATGGACTGAGTCGAGACAATACAACTAATCGGTTCACACTTCGTGTGATCGTCTATGGATACGAGATCGAGACAATACGACAACAAGATAACTTATGTGATTGACTATGGATAAAAGATCGAGACAATGCAACAACGAAGTATGTTTACTTGATAAATGGTTCGGACTTAACCAAACACAATAGGATTACTATCAAGTAAATAGGAATTAACGTTTTTGTATTTTACTTCTAATTATAATAAAAACAATTATAATTACGGAAATAGAAAAGTAAAAGACACAACAAGATTAGCAATATATTTCCAAATTCTGTTTCCATAATTCCTGGAAATGCTTTGTCCAAATATTGACCGAAAATCTCTTAGAAAATATCCAACTAGTAAATGCACATTACTAATTTTCATTTTCCAAAAATAAAATTAAAAACCTTAATTAAAAGATTCTCAATCTATTTTCGATCCGGGATTTTCCTTTAGCTATTAAGGAATATCTTTGAACAATAAAAGATAAGCGTTACTGCACATGTTCAAACTATGTCGACATCTTTACTTTGTAAGTCCTCTTTCATACTTACAATCTTGAAACCGATTTTCCACATTTCCAAACAAGTTTAGAATTGGTTCATCTGACTTTCAAGAACTATGTGATTGATTAAGAACACTAAATCCCCAAACATGGGTTTCACGGTTCTACCAAAACAAGTTTCGGTTCTACCTCCATGTGGGTACTGGAATTAGTCACACTAGCTTTCCAAAATTCGGTTGACTAGGTACTAGGATCGGTTCCCACATATATATGGTATCTAACTTGTATTTGTTGCACATGTCCATAGGATCGGTTCCCAATATCTAAAAACGTGCTGCACCTCTTACAAGGATTGATTCCCCTCTTGTGATCGGTTGCACCTCTTACTAGGATCGGTTTCCCTTTGCCTAGAGTTGGTCATACCAATTACAACAAATCGATCATACCATCTCAGGTGATTACTTAAGATCGGTTTCACTAATAAAAGTCATACCAATACAAAAGTCAGGCCTTATGAATAGTTTTACCAAGAACATAAGAAAGTCATGAGCGGTTATACTAATCACACATATTGGTAGTTCGAAAGATATGCAATGAATAACAATACCAATAAGCCTAGCGATTTCCCTTTCGATTCACGAAACAAGTTCATGAATTTACTTCCTGTAAACAAATGTAAAACATTGTTTCCTAGGATGAAATCTTCACCTCATACCCATACATAATCACAATAGCATTCAAACGATTATGTCGATGTCTTATATACGAAGTTCAAAAGATAAGCGTTATACTTCGTATTGTATTCCTTAATACTACGTCTAACTAGAGTATAATCATTCATGCTTCGCAGTTATGTTTTCAATATGCACGACTTGAAAGATACGTTAGGGAATGAAACAGTTCAAGTCAAATATCATTAACCTCAAGTGGAAGGATGATGTTGTCATTGTAGCTCCTTACTTCTTCACTTCTTCAAGTCTTCACGTAATACTTGTAATGTCTCATATTTTAATACTTTCAAGCTAACCTATACGAAGTTGACTCTAGTACATAATCAAGCGACTCTTTAAATGAGTTTTGGCTCACTAAAATATGACAACCAAACTTGACATACCAACGCTTGGTGGGTTCAACTGAGCTATGCTCTAACAATAAGTCTTCACCATCTCTTGATGCTAAGAAACCTAAGAGGAAGATCAAAAAGAGAGACTGGCTTAGCAAGAAGGAAAAAGAGAATATACTGATGAAATATCAGTGTATTGAGATATTGACACAATTTTGTGTTTAATCGAAGACAGAATTACATGTGCTTGCAGAGTTCTTCACTAAAACTTCACACCTGCAAGAAGTTTTGGTCAAGCAACAAGGTTATCTTCTTGAAGAAATTCACAAACTCAAGACTGAAAGTAATAACCTGCCTTCCTCTAGTACTTATATAAAGGATTAAGTTGCTCATGGAATAAAAATAAGATTAGATTTTTATTTAGATAAAATAGACATCAATGTATTGATTTATTTCGATATCTTTGTATAAGGTCTATTTTTAATAAAACTATCATTATTATTTTATGAATAAAATTATATTTTATAATTTTTGTTTCATGTGATAGTTACCGATTACATAGCCTGTGAATAAATGTTTATATTTTTTCTATGTGTATTCGGTTTATGAGATGTCTGATTTCGGTTTATATTAACCTTAATATTCGATCTCATATGATGTAACCCTTATGATTTGTGTGGCTTTTTTATTTAGCGGGATTAAGTTCTAGCCCATGTTTGTAGGATTTATCAAAGGATCATAAGTTGTTCCGATTGAAACTCATATGTAAAAAGTCACAATATGTTGAATCGATTTGTGTTTACATGAGTTGTGTTTAGCATAACATATGTTTTTCGGGTTTTCAAATTTTGCTATTGGCACGCATTAGTTGAAACCGTTTAAACCTTTCTCTGGTAAAGGTTGCTTTTGTTGTTGTTCTCTTGTTCTTGCGATAGGATGAAAACACACTGGGGGAGAGTTCTTATTTGAACTTGCGCTTAATGATATATCTTTTTGGGGAGAAGTGGTTGCGGAAATTGAGGTAATGATTTTATTTGTTAGTTTATCGTTTTCCTGTTTAAGAAAATCCTGTTTATATTTATTGATGGTGGTTTTTAGTTTAGGGCGAAAATTGTAAAAGTCTATCTACCTGACCCGGCATTAGAAGTGGTACACCTTGATATGTCTATATTCCGCAAGGAATTTGAAGAATATATCAAAATCTGATGAGTGCCTATGCCTCTCTTTATATTGTATTGAAACTCAAGCTCCTAGATGAATTGTTCATTAGTATAGAGCCTAATGAGTATTTAAGCTCCTAGCTGCATTATTCACTAATGTCGGGGACTGCTGCATAATAAACTCCTAGCTGCATTATTCACTAATGCCGGAGCCTGCTGAGTATCTATTATATGCTATATTCTTAGATGAACTCTCAATTTTGACATGATATGACTATTAATGTTCATTCTTAGCTGAGTGACATTAATTTCCCGAAGTGTCTAAATTGAGATATGCATGGAGGTACCTGATCAAATTACAAGCTGTGAGATGCGCTGCTCGTAAGAGTAAAAAAATTTAATAATTTTGTGTTAGTATACAAAATATCTAAATTGATTGATTTTGCATCAGTTTGCAAAATTTCAATTTTTTGACCTAATTTTGTCGATTTACAAAATTAGGGTTTTGCCCAAAAACGGAGCCTGCACGATATCTCAATCCTTATTGGTTGAGACTAAACCTAAGAAAGCTAGGAAACCGGCCCTGGAGCTAGTAGAAATACAATCCTACCAAAAATTGGAAACCAAGAAGAGAAGGGAAACTGCGACAATCAAAGGCAGCAGCAAAAGGGGCGCAGCCGTGCCACTTTGCCGGTCGGTTTTCCCTTGCTGGCGCCTTCCATCACCGACCGACCTCGCCTCATGTTGTTGCCCGTCAGCCCCTCTTTCCAATCGACCAATCATATCGCTTCTAGCCTACCTGGTGCTACTCCAAATTGTTAGCCGAAGTAGGCCGGTCGAGCTGCTTCTTATATAAGAAAGATAATCTAGACTGTCCAAGTCAGTCGCGGAACAATCACGACCACATGACTTGGCCGGTCGATTCGACGAGCTTGGCCATCTCCTGGCGTGACCGAACAAGTTCCATGGTATTCACCGACGGTCACACTTTTATCTCAGCCAATCAGAATTCTCCTAGCCCGCAGGAAATGCTCACAATTGCCAGCCAAAGTAGGCTAGTCGAGCGGCTCCAAAAAGGGTTTTAATTAGGTTAAAACCTCCCATGTCGGTCTTAAATCGATCACAACCGTCCAACTTAGCCGACCAATTAGATTCTATCTGGGACGACCAATGGGGTGCCATCGTGATTACCTGTCTTCCCTATCCTATGAGGACCGATCACCTCGTCCTCGACCTACTCAAATAGCTCCTGGCAGCTGCTCAAAGTGGGATGTTCACGCTCCTTATAAAACCTTAAATAAATTCAACGACAATCAACAACTGCCGCAAATCATCTCAACCTCCCAAGTTGACCGGCTGATTCGACCGGCCCAGATTTAATTTGAGCTAACCAATGAGATGACATGATGACCACCGGTCATCCATCTCCTGTGAAGGACAATCACCTCGTCCCTAACCTATATGAACAGCTCATGGCAGCTGCCTAAAGATGGCCGGTCATGTCTCTTTTAAGACCTTGAAATCCGTAACCGACTCAAATAGACTCTATACGACGATACTTCATATGCATCGATTATTTTAAGCTGCTTACTTAGAAGCGATGCTTACATGCATCGATTACAAACGATATTTTATAAATATCTATTTTACAAATAATTTAATTATTTAACCTAAAAGCACCATATGCTATTCTTTGAGCGCTGGTTCACGGTAAGTCTCATTCATACAACTTGACTTGTCACTTATGACCACCTGCTGCCAATCCTGCGCGTGATTGGTCGAAATAATTAGGTCTTGTAAGCAAGAACCACTTAGCGACTACCATAAAAGACTCGTTTCATCCTTCACGAAACTTTCTCCGTATTTACTACAAAAATACTCGAGACATCAAATATGTCACAACTGGGGGATGTTCATCAGGGTATTGGTCTGGCGGTTTATAGCGTGCGGCGTGCAACACGCCCATTAAGAGAAAGTGTCTGGAATAGCGGATAGGTGACAGGTAGAGGATTGGTGGGAGTACAAACTGTCCAGTCTTCCCATAACCATAAGACACGGTTTTTCACCATTCACCCATGATCTCCACTACTTCACAACTCCCACTTCCAACGAGATCAGTGTGTTCGACTATGACTTGTATAAATAGATTTTTCAATCTATTTTAAATAACATTGGTTATCAAGGCAAGTATTCAGAAATCACCCAGAATTCACAGCTTACACTTTGCAAGCAAATTCTAAATTCTGATACAAGTCATAAAAACTACACTTTACAAATTCATCATTCTGATCTCAACACCTTCTCTGCTTCTCTCCCTAAGATCAACCCTTCTCCTTCATTTTGTGACCGAAGCAAGACTGGAATGGCCATTTATTGGTTTAGGCCAGGATTGTACAGATTGATCTCTCGAATCTAAAACTACTCATGTGCAGTATATTTGTTCAGGGTTTAGATTCGTTTCTCATCGACGCACCCAATTTACCATTTTCAACAGAATCAGTTTTTACCCTACTACAATATTGCGTATATTTTGCTTTTTCTTAACAAAATTTTGGTACAATTGATATGTTCCATTATATTGTGCATGGATCTGTGTGTGATACAATTGTTTCCGGTTAAGAAAAATTATGTCGATTTATTTGGCTTATTGTTTGGTATCTTCTTTATTGTTGGGTATCAAGTGATTTTACTTAACGAAATTCTGTGCAATTGCGGTGGTATAATGTGTATGTTTGTTTCAATTGCTTCCGGTTAAAAAAAAAATTGTGCACGCCAATTTATTTTGGTTTGTATGTGTTTTTTAAAGCTTAACAAAATATGAGATCATTTGTTTAGTTCAATTGATTCCGGATAAGAGAAACTAAGTTAATTATGATCTTAGTTAGACTTATCAAATTGCAGGATTCGATTATTCAAGTCTAATCGAATGCCTTGACAAGAAAAACTAGTTAACTAACCTAGTATTTATCTTGTCTAAAGGGAAAGGTCTAAGTTATTGTCTGAATAGTTAGAGCCTGATGAGAGAAATAAAGTTAATTCTGATCTTTATTTTGGTCTTATCGAAATAAGCGATTGTGCATACACAATCGGTCCAACAAGGGAATTGAGTATCTTAGTCGAATTGTTGAACTATTAGGTAAAATTGCTTCGGTAAATTGTTTCCTTGATAACATATTGAAACTAAATTACTTGTAGTTTCGGTTTTAATATTGGTTATCTGAAGTGGTATGTGAAACCATCGTGCTTAACTCTTATAAGGTGTTTACAAGTCTTTTAGATTTGTAAGATCCTTTCGGTTTGTCCTTTATTTGCTCGAACCTTTGTCATTTTGTGACAAAAAGGGGGAGAAATATATGGAGTAAACAAGTGACATTAGGAAAGGACAATTGTGCTTAAACGTTATATCTAACGAAAGAGTAAAGCATTGACTAAGGGGGAGAAACATATCATATTATTGTGTAGTAATTCTTACTACAAAAGAGGAATAACAAAGATGTATGGATTGAATATTTACCTATCTCACCTTTAGGGTGAGTAAAAGCTTTTGTTATTCAAATGTCAACATATGCATTTATTGATTGAATATATGCAGGTTATTGTGCTGTTGAAACTTGGAATCAAGCGTATGAAGAATGAGTTATTTTATAATTCTTTTAGCTCCATATGTAATAAGAGTTTTGTCACTAAAATTGACAAAAGGGGAGATTGTTAGAGCATAGCTCGGTTGAACTCACCAAGCGTTGGTATGTCAAGTTTGGTTCTCATATTTTAGTATCAAATCTCATCTAGAGTCGCTTGATTAAATATTAGAGTCAACTTCGTTTAGGTTAGACTAGAAAGTCTAGGAATGTTGAGACATACAAGTATTACTCCGAAGACTTGAAGAATGTGAAGAAGTAACGAACTACAACGACGACATCATCCTTCCACTTGAGGTTAGTAATATTGACTTGAATTGTTTCTTTCCTAACGTATCTTTCAAGTCGTGCTATATTGAAAATATAAATGCGAAGCTGTATATACTGTACATAGTGTATAATACTCTAGTGATGTGACGTGATCATAATAGTATGATCATATTATTAAGGAATTAGACTACGATGTATAACGCTTATCTTTTGAACTTCGTAGATATGACGTCGACATAATCTTGTATAAAATGTTATGATTATGTGAATGGTAGAAAACAATGTTTTACATTTGTTTAAAGGAAGTACATTCATGAACTTGTTTCGTGAATCGAAAGGGAAATCAATAGGGTTATTGGTTCGGCTATTCATTGCAAATCTTTGGATGGCCAATATGTGTGAGTTAGTAGAACCGATCTTAACTCAGGTTATGTATCTTGGTATGACTAATCACCATGCCTAGACTTATGATTTGGTATGATCGGTCTTGATAATTGGTGTAACCGATCCTAAGTAATCACCATGTGATGGCATGATCAATCCTTGTAATTGGTGGGACCGATCCTAGTAATTGGTGTGACCGATCCTTATAATTGGTGTAACCGATCCTGACTGGTGTGACCGATCACAAATAATACCATGTGTAGATGGAACCGATCCTTGTGACTGGTGCAACCTTTTCTAGTGACCGATCACAAGTAATTCCATATTTAGGTATAACCGATCCTAGTGATTGGTAAAACCGATTGAACCCATGTGTATGATTTGATCAATCACATAGTAGTCTTCGAATACATGCAAACCAATTCTAAACTTGTTTGGAAGTGTAGTATAACCGATTCCAAGAATGCAAATCCATGTAAATATGAAATAAGGATTTGCAGTGAAAAGATGTCAACATACTTTGAACACGAGCAGTAACTCTTATCATTTATTGTTCAAAGATATTCCTTGGTACTCAAGGTGATCTTGTGCTGAAATAAATTAAGAATATTTTAATTAAGATTTTTGGTTTTATATGCTTTAATTACCAGCAATTAATGCATAGCTCTAGAGAATAAAAATTAGTAATGTGTATCTACTAATTGGAGAGTTTTTATTGAGAGATTTCGAAAATATTGGACAAGCATTTATTGGAATTAGGAAAACTGAATTTTGCCATTCATTGCATATCTTGAAAATATTTTCGATTTTGGAAATTCTTTGGTTTCCAAACATCCTTGGTCTATAAATATCTAAGTTTGCTTTTCTAGCAAACTATCTTAAGAGCCAGGCAAACTTCATTTCTTGTTGTTTCTTGTGGAGCCGTCTATTCGGAGAGGAATGTATCCTAATTAGGTGAAAATCTCTTACGACCGCTCGTTTAAAGAATTTTGTGGGATCAAGATGCTCCACGAGTATCGTTGGTGGGAAACTAGATAATTGCAGCGTTATTAGTTTTCGATTGATTTGATTGACTAACGGTTGTTGAAAATTTGATCGCACCTAGTTTGTCTATGCTTGAGAATCTTCTCTTCTGATATAAGATTCACTCAAACTAGATCAGAGTATCGACGGGATCTTTAGAACTGTTGTTAGATCTAAAGACATCTTGTGATAATCCATTGTAAACAGACTCTGTTCTGTGCGTGATTGATCACAAGAGATTCAAGTGGTGTTGTGCGGGTTTCAAAGATAAAATAAGATTTGAAGACAAAGAAGATTTCTTATTAGTTTTCGTATCTTTTGAATTGTGTGCACAAACCTTGATCGACTGGGATCCAACTAGAATTACTTTATCTTTGATAGATTAGCTGCGTGAGATCGATATTCTCTACATTTCTATTCGAGATTTATGTTGATTGAGTGCGAATCTATACTAGACTATTTCAGTAGTTAAAGTTAGATTGATCTAACTAGACAAAGGATTTTATTAGATTAAATATAAGATCCTTAGTAAACGACTCATTTAAATCTTGTAGCAAGATTGATTAGAGTGCTTACCAAACAGATTCTTCCGTTGTTGTTCGAAATACGATCTAAAGGACCTTCTATTCACGTGCGTGACTCTAGAAGTCGAAGGCGCAAGGATACTGGGGGAACTAAGTAGCTAGGGGTAGTCTGCTTGGTCTCAACTATACGAAGTTGGTATTAGATTTTGTATAACGGGTTAATTATGAGAGTATTCAAAACTGGACTAGGTCCCGGGGTTTTTATGCATTTGCGGTTTCCTCGTTAACAAAATCTTGTTGTGTCTTTTACTTTGATTTCCGCATTATAATTGTTTATTATAATAAAGTAAAATACACGTATACATTAACTCCGCAATACTTGATAGTGATCCTACAGAAATTGGTTATTACCGAACCTATTATCAAGTAACACACTTTGTTGTTGTATTGTTTCGATCTTGTATCCATAGACAATCACACGAAGTGTGAACCGAATCTCCGTATTGTCTCGACTCTGTCCATAGACGATCACGTTCGGTAGAGGGCTTATAGGTTGAAACAAAAATGTTGTGTTGTTGTTGATGGTGGTTTTTAGTATAGGGCGAAAACTGTAAAAGTCTGTCTACCTGACCCGGCATCATAAGTAGTAGACCTTGATATGTCTATATTCCGCAAGGAATTTTAAGAATATATCAAAATCTGATGAGTGCCTATGTCTCTCTTCATATTATATTGAAACTCAAGCTATTAGATGAATTGTTCACTAGTATAGAGCCTAATGAGTATTTAAGCTACTAGCTGCATTACTCACTAATGCCGGAGCCTGCTGAGTATCTATTAAATGCCATGTTCCCCAGCCGAACTCTTGATATTGACATGACATGACAATTAATGTTCGCTCGCAGCTGAGTAGCATGAATTTCCCGAAGTGTTAGGATTAAGACGTGCGTAGAAGTACTCAATCAGAGGCACACAAAGTCATGCTGCCCTTTGAGATAAAATTAGTGATTTTGTATTAATGCGCAAAATTCACCAAAATTAATTGATTTTGTGGCAGCTCACAAAATTCAATTTTCCTAACCTAATTTTATTAATTTGCAAAAATTGGGTTTTTGCGGCCTGTGCAATATATCGAACCCTATTGGTCGAGACCAAACCTAGGCAAACTAGGAAATTAATCCATCATGGAGCTAGTAGGAGCAAAATCATATTAAGAATTGGAAAACAAGAAGGAACTGCGGCAAATAAAGGCAGCAGCAAAAGGAACACGGCTGTGCCACTTCGCTGGTCAGTTTTCCCTAGCTGGCGCCGCCATACCATTGGCCGGCCATTCCCACGTTGCTGCCTGTCGGCCCCTCTTTCCCGTTCAACCAATCAAATCGCTCTAAATGCGTAACCAACACTTTTAATTAAAGTTGGAAGTTGGTTGGTCGACACACCTAATTCCTTAAGGAATCGAATATAGGCTGCCCATGTCAGTCTTAAAACAATCATGACCGCACGATTTGGCCGGCCAATTTAACGAGCTTGGCCTCCTCCCAGCGTTACCAAACAAGCTCCATGGTATTCACTGGCGGGCCCACTACTATTCCAACTAATCGGAATTCTCCTATCCCACCAGCAACATTCCCGATCGCTAGCCAGAAGTAGGCTAGTCGCGCCATTGAAAAAGGGTTTAACGAACTAAGACCGACCGTGATAGTCTCAAATTCATCACGGCCGTCCAACTTAACCAGCCTAGTTGGATGCCTTAGATCTTGTTTCGAGCGGCCAATGAGGTGCCGATATGCTCACCGGGGACCCGCCTTCAGCCCTGGCCGATCGAGCTCTCCCGACCTGTAGGCAGCACATCAAATCGAATAGCCCAAAGAAGGTTGGCCGCGCAACGTCCAAAACCCTAATTGATGTTAGTGACAACATATTATTCTCGCAATACGATCTTGGCCGTCCTACTTGGCTAGCCAAGTCGACTGGTCCGGATCCAATTTTAGCCGTCCAATGAAATGCTAGCATGCTCGTCAGCGGCCTGCCTGCATCCCTAACCAATCGACTTGATCAAGCTAGCAACTAGCGCCTCAAATCGATTATCCCAAAGTAGGTTGGCCACATGGATTTTAAAACCCTAAATTAAATCAACGGCAGTATGCAACTGCCGCAAATCATCTCGGTCGTCCAACTTCGCCAGCCGAATCGACCGACCTAGATCTTATTTTAGGGGACCAATAAGATGTCTCCGTGACCGCCGTCCATCCCCCTTCCATGAGGAATGATCGGCCTACCTTTGGCGTGCGTGCATAGCTCCTAGAAGCTCCCTGAAAATGGCTGGTCATGCTCTTTTTTAAGACATTAAGCTCCGCGACTAACTTAAACGAGATTTACACAACGATGCTTCAAGAACATCGATTATTTTGAGCTGCTTGCTTAAAGGCGATGCTTTATATGCATCGATTACAAACAATGTTTTATAAATATCGATTCCACAAATAATTTTATTGTTTGACCTAAAAGCATTATGTACTGTTTTAGCGGCAAGTCTCACTACTTGACCCACTCAGAAGCTTGCTATGCATATATTCTACTAAATACTCGAAGCATCAAACATGTCACAAACTGGGGGATGCTTATCGGGGTATTGGTCTGGCGGTTTACAGCGTGCGGCGTGCAACACGCCCATTACGAGAAAGTAACAGGAAAGGCGGATGGTTGATAGCAGTAAAGGAGTAGTGGGTATAAGGCTGACCGGTCTTCCCTCATGATAGAGACGTGATTGTCACCACTTTTACACGATCCCCACTTCTCCACTATTTAACTGCCTCCACTTCCTATGAGATCAGGGTGCGCTCAATCATGACTTGTATAAATAGGATTTCAACCTATTTCGACAAAAAAACAAGTGTTATCAACACAAGTATCCAGAAAACACCAAGAACTTATAGCTTACATTACGTAAGCAAGTTCCACATTCTGACACAAGTCATAAAAAGCCACACCTTCAGAGTTAACCATTCTGATCTCAACACCTTCTTCGCTTCCATCCCTAAGATCAACCCTTCTCCTTCATATTGTGACCGAAGTAAGACTGGAACGGCCATTTCTTGGTTTAGGCCATAATTGTACAGATTGATCTCTCTAATCTAAAGTACTCCCATGCAGTGCATTTGTTTAGGGTTTAGATTCGTTTCTCGGCGGCACACCCAAATTTACCATTTCCAGCAGAATCAATTTTTACCTCAAAACAACTGGCGACCACAGTGGGAGATTAATCTCGCGGTTGCAAAAATTATTTTCCCAATTCCGTTTTCAGTTTCCTAAATTTCTCAAGATGGTTGATCTTAGGAATGGTTCAGAAACCCTCAATCCCAATTTTACTTCTCCTAGCACCGACAATACTTCACATGTTATTCCTGAATCCGTTCTTTCATTCAAAACCCTTGTCGAGGCTATGGAGTCTCAATATTTAACAACTATTCATGATTTGATGAAAATCCTGAATGATATTGTCAGGTATCAAGCTATTATTGTCAAGACGCATGACGAAGTATTTACTCTTTTGAAAGTCCTCACAGATCAACTATCAAAGGAACCAACACGTATTCATTCTGGTGGAAACGCTATCAACAATTCATTTTGGATCAGTACTGATGGTAGTAGTCCTTCTTCCAAGATTCATATTCTCGGTGAGAAAGATGAAGCATATGGTCACGCTGAACGGAAAGGTATCCACCGACTTAACTTATCTGCTCATGAAGATCAAAAGATGTTTCCTCAAACTCAGAAAGAAGACTTGGGGGATTTATCACGTTCTCATCAGAGTCCTTGCAATGAAAAGGTGATTTCATTATATGCATCCTTCTTGGAAAATATCAATTCTCGTATTGCATCAGAAGCTGCTAATTTATCCGATGCTACTTTACTCAGTCGATCCGAACCGTCCCAGAATGAAGAAGCTCGTAAAGATGTTCAGGAAAGAAGATGTAATTCCAATAAAAGATCCAACCTCCAGTCAATCACTAGTGAAGGTGGAAAGAGAAGGCATCTGGGGAACGGCTATCAATAATCTAAGCGTTCGACTCCTGTTTCACACATGTCAAATGAGACCCCATCATTCCCGGATTTTCCCTTTCTAGTGGAAGAAGTGATTGTACTCTTGGAGGGTCTGGATACAAGACGGCATCATCAAGCTACCTCCTATCAGACGTCCTCCAACTGAAGAACAAATGGCAAATACCAAATATTGCAGTTACCATAGGTTCGTCAATCACCCAACCAGCGACTGCAATAAATTGAAGCGCATTTTCAAGGAGAATGCGGATGCAGGAGAACTTCAATTAGGCACTGAAGGAGTTCACAGAGATCCTCTTCCTTTCAGGAGTTGCATGATTTCTGGGGACTCCGTCCACAAAACCGTACAGTCCATGATGGAAAATTTATGTGAGATTCTGTATTTCTCCAAGGCGCAGCGTCGAGACATATTTGTAGCCATCAACCGTGTTGTATCATGCAAACAACAATAGGAGAGCTTCCGCACACAGGAAATCAGGGAGGAGCTGCTTCACCGAAAATAAAAGAGGGGAAATAATAGAAGGAGAAATAAACTCACGTATGTGAAAGGATGAAGCTCATCCTTTGGGACATAACGGACGATCAAAGCCTTTTAATGTTCGTGGTCGTGGCCAGCATCCCCGCCTATGCTCGCCTAAAGATCGTAGACATAGCTACCACTACTTATGCCTCTCCGCTCATCCAAGATTCATGGTCGTGGTTACCAAAGCCCATGATCACCATCACCACGCCTCTCCCTACCATGTCCGTAGACACCATTCCTCCCTGTTAAGGATCGTGACCTTAGACATCCAAGCTCCAGCCAACCTGTTTTGTTTCCATGAAAAAGTAGTCTCTTCTGATCACAGCTGCTGTCAAGAACCGTTGTTGCTCGTTTGTTGATACCATCCAGAGCTTCACCATAACAACAATAACTACGGACAAAGGTAATCCGAACTTATGCATATTTAATTTTACCATGGAGGAAGTAATAGAGTCACCAGTACGGAGGCAAGATGATGATATATTTATTATGGTAAACCCATCAACCATACAAGTTAGAACCACGTAAACCAGACTTGGGGACTGAGGTTCGACACAGAATCCCTTCATTGTCAAGGACCTCTTCAACTCAGAAGAGACGGTCAACCAAGAAACCATGACAAGGTCACCACTCTTCAAAGATGTAGCGTAAGGATATCATCACCTCCCTGTCTGGAAGGCGTCTGACCAACAAGCAGTATTCGGTTCATCCATTCATAAGCATTGTTATCAGTAAAGAATCAAAGAGGAAAGTCACGCCTCAGCAAGCCACACAGACCAATCACGTCATGTCTGCCACATCACCTACTCAGAACTCAGTACCGCCTACCCAAGGCCTGCACGAAGCTGCGCATCAACAACAACATCGCCGACAGAGTCAGATTCGGTGTTTCTAGATTTCCAATTTCCTATGGAAGGGGCGCATGGGCTGCCAAGAAGTTTGGATACAATACAGATCTATCAAGTACGACTCTCGCCCGTTGATCAACAAATGACGAATCCAAAAGATTGCCGCCTTCGTTAATTCGTCAACCACCTTACCAGCAAATGCAATGGAAGTACATCTTTCAGGAGAACATAGGCTCAGGATTATTACACTTGGGGACTGCCAGCACGGGATGCCTTTACGTCCCTCAACCAGGTTATTTCCGATATCAGTTTCATCACTGTCAAAGCTTTAAGAGCCGCAGGAATTTCTCAATATGAAGCCATACACGTGCATCAAAAACTCAAAAAGTACGCCGTAAAGATATTTTCACATATCCGGCCATGCCATCGGATCTAGTACGTATCTACAACTCCTTACAAGGTCGCATTGTATTCCCAAGCCGACTCAAAAATATAGCTCTAGTGATCAAACAAAAGTGTAACTGGGGACAGCTCAATCGCATCCCATCTCATACAAGCATTCCAAGCATATCATCATCGCAATCAGAAGGGCAAGAATAGGTTTATGAGCTAAAGAGTCATAATAAATACAATTTCATTCCAGTAAATGCTCAGGAGTTTAAGGGACATTTTTATTACAACTCAGCAGTCCAGACACCAAACAACTAAAAGTCAAGGCATCTTGCAATTGAGCGCAATGGAGTTTGGCAAATTTTGAAATCCACTTGAGGCTAGATACTCATTTTTCTAGAGACATGACCTTATTACACATTCCGGAGAGGATAGATGGTACAACTTCTACACCCTCTGGTCCAGAAAGAAGAATTATCACGCGATTAGGCAGCGGAAATATCTCCAGGAGTTCACTCAGGATTTGATGAGATTTCAAAGATGTGGAAGTTATACGTACAATCAAAGTTCATACTTGCAAAGAGAAAAAGAAAGAACAAGATGTACTTACCTTGCCACTGACGATTGGCACGCTCGTTATGGAGCTGCTGACAGTGACGAAGAGGAGCCGGTTGCTGCAGGAGAAAGCACGGAGCCAGACGAGCAACAAAAAACAGAAGAGGGTCGATACCCCTTTTTATACGAACGGAGTTTCCAGAGTTCGAACGGAATAAGGATTCCTTTTTGCTCCATAAATGGGAATGGATGGTAGGGCCCACTCCACTCACACCCCATAGCCGAGCTAGCAACACGCTACTACGAAGGCCACTGGCCGCGCGGTCCCGCTGCTGAAGGCCGATTAGAATTTTCCTGGTAACGTCTATCTACTTCATCTTATTAGTTTGTTTGTTTTTCGTCTGTCACCATCTAGTGCCTACCCCGCAACAATGTCATTGTTAAGTGCTAAGCAGGGGACTTCGGTAGTTAAAATTATACTAGACTAGACTATTTCGGTAGTTAAATTTAGATTGATCTAACCATACAAAGGATTTTATTAGATTAAATATAAGATCCTTTGTCAACGACTCATCTAAATCTTGTAGCAAGATTGATTAGAGTGCTTGCCAAACAGATTCTTCCATTGTTGTTCGGAATACGATCTAAAGGACCTTCTATTCACGTGCGTGACTCTAAAAGTCGAAGGTGCAAGGATACCGAGGGAACTAAGTAGTTAGGGGTAGTCTGCTTGGTCTCAACTATACGAAGTTGGTATTAGATTTTGTATAACGGGTTAATTCTGAGAGTATTCAAAACTGGACTAGGTCCCAGGGGTTTTCTGCATTTGCGGTTTCCTCGTTAACAAAATCTTGTTGTGTCTTTTACTTTGATTTCCGTATTATAATTGTTTATTATAATAAAGTAAAATACACGTATACGTTAACTCCGCAATACTTGATAGTGATCCTACAGAAATTGGTTATTACCGAACCTATTGTCAAGTAACACACTTTGTTGTTGTATTGTTTCGATCTTGTATCCATAGACAATCACACGAAGTGTGAACCGAATCTCCGTATTGTCTCGACTCTGTCCATAGACGATCACGTTCGGTAGAGGGCTTATAGGTTGAAACAAAAATGTTGTGTTGTTGTTGATGGTGGTTTTTAGTATAGGGCGAAAACTGTAAAAGTATGTCTACCTGACCCGGCATCATAAGTAGTAGACCTTGATATGTCTATATTCCGCAAGGAATTTGAAGAATATATCAAAATCTGATGAGTGCCTATGTCTCTCTTCATATTATATTGAAACTCAAGCTCTTAGATGAATTGTTCACTAGTATAGAGCCTAATGAGTATTTAAGCTCCTAGCTGCATTACTCACTAATGCCGAAGCCTGCTGAGTATCTATAATATGCCATGTTCCCCAGCCGAACTCTTGATGTTGACAAGACATGACAATTAATGTTCGCTCGCAGCTGAGTAGCATGAATTTCCCGAAGTGTCAGGATTAAGACGTGCGTAGAAGTACTCAATCAGAGGCACACAAAGTCATGCTGCCCTTTGAGATAAAATTAGTGATTTTGTATTAATGCGCAAAATTCACCAAAATTAATTGATTTTGTGGCAGCTCACAAAATTCAATTTTCCTAACCTAATTTTATTAATTTGCAAAAATTGGGTTTTTGCGGCCTGTGCAATATATCGAACCCTATTGGTCGAGACCAAACCTAGGCAAACTAGGAAATTAATCCATCATGGATCTAGTAGGAGCAAAATCATATTAATAATTGGAAAACAAGAAGGAACCGCGGCAAATAAAGGCAGTAGCAAAAGGGACGCGGCCGCGCCACTTCGCTGGCCAGTTTGCCCTAGCTGGCGCCGCCATACCATTGGCCCGCCATTCCCACATTGCTGCCTGTCGGCCCCTCTTTCTCGTCGACCAATCAAATCGCTCTAAATGCGTAGCCCACACTTTTAATTAAAGTTGGAAGTTGGCTGGTCGACACACCTAATTCCTTAAAACAATCACGACCGCACGATTTGGCCGGCCAATTTAACGAGCTTGGCCTCCTCCCAGCGTGACCAAACAAGCTCCATGGTATTCACTGGCGGGCCCACTACTATTCCAACTAATCGGAATTCTCCTAGCCCGCCAGCAACATTCCCGATCGCTAGCCAGAAGTAGGCTAGTCGCGTCATTGAAAAAGGGTTTAACGAACTAAGACCGGCCGTGATATTCTTAAATTCATCACGGCCGTCCAACTTAACCAGCCTAGTTGGATGCCTTAGATCTTGTTTCGAGAGGCCAATGAGGTGTCGGTATGCTCACCGGGGACCCGCCTTCAGCCCTGGTCGATCAAGCTCTCCTGACCTGCAGGCAGCACATCAAATCGAATATCCCAAAGAAGGTTGGCTGCGCAACGTCCAAAACCCTAATTGATGTTAGTGACATCATATTATTGTCGATAAAATTATCTTGGACGTCCAAATTGGCTAGCCAAGTCGACTGGACCAGATCCAATTTTCGCCGCCCAATGAAGTGCCAGCATGCTCGCCTGCGGCCTGCCTGCATCCCTAACGACTTGCTCAAGCTTGCAACTAGCGCCTCAAATCGATTAGCCCAAAATAGGTTGGTCACACGGCTTTTAAAACCCTAAAATAAATCAATGGCTGTACGCAACTGCCGCAAATCATCTCGGTCGTCAAACTTCGCTAACCGAATTGATCGGACTAGATCTTATTTTAGGCGACCAATAAGATGTCGCCGTGACCGCCGGCTATCCCCCTTCCATGAGGAATGATTGGCCTACCTTTGGCGTGCGTGCATAGCTGCTAACAGCTCCCTGAAAATGGGTGGTCATGCTCTTTTTAAGACATTAAACTCCGCGACTAACTTAAACGAGCTTTATACAACGATGCTTCAGGGTACGTTCAACTAAGACTTGTATAAATAGGTTTTCAACCTATTGTTGATGGTGGTTTTTAGTTCAGGGCTAAAATTGTAAAACCCTGTGTTTAATGCGCCGTCTGCAAAAGGACTGAGCCATTTAAAAGTAATGAGTGCCCGGGCCTCTCTACTCACACATGTATTGAGCAATTCAGTATGTTTATTCAGAATGGTGCATGTAGATACAATCCAAAATATTCTGTAAACTCTTGCCTACATTACTCATTAGTGTATGGTTTATTAAGTATTTTCCTATGCTATGTTCCCCAGCTGAACCCTTAGTATTGGTATGACATGACAATTAGTGTTCACTCACAGCTGAGTAGCATGAATTTCCCGAAGTATCAAAGTTAAGGTCCGCATGAAAATGCTCAATCAGAAGACGCGTTAACTGCTCCCTGAGAATAACTTTGTGTCAACACACAGAATTTGTTAAATTTATTCAATTTTGTGATAACTCACAAGATTCAAGCTTTCGGCCTAATTAATTTGTAAACATTAGGTTTTTCGCGCCTCGTGCAAATATCTCAACCCTATTGGTTGAGGCCAAACCTAGGTAAACTGGGAAATTGATCCGCCACAGAGCTAGTAGGAACAAAGTCCTACCAGAAAACAAGAAACAATTGAGGAATTTTGGCAAATAAATAACAATGACGAAAGAGGCGCGGCCTCGCCACATAGACGGCCAATTCGCTCCCAAGGGCGCCGCATGTGGCCATTGGCCACGCTCCATCTTTCTCTTACCGGCCCTCTCTCCCATCAACCAATACGATCGCTCAAAACCCGCCACACACACTTTTAATAAAGATTGGAAGTTGGTGGGTCGATGCACCTAATTCCATTAGGAATCTAATCTAGACGGCCCAAGCCAGTCTCCAAAAACAATCACGGCCGTACGATTTGGCCACTTGATTTATTAGGTTTGGCCGCTCCCTGACACGCCCAAATAGCCATCACTGTAGGCGCCATACCAATTGGCCAGTCAACCTACCAAATCGCGTCAGTATGCCAATTGGCAGGCCATGCCGTACCACGCCACCTGGCCGCACGTGTTAGGTTTTTGATATGCCAAACCCTAATTAGGTCAGGGTCTAACACCAATATGCCAAGATATAGTGGCCGCGGCTACACCACCATGCCACTGGCGCGGCAACATCACCATGCCACTGGCGTGGCTACACCACCATGCCGCTGGCGTGGCCACATTACCATGCTACTGGTGTGGCCACATTACCATGACACTGGCACGGCCAAATCGCCATGTCGCTGGCGCAGCTACATCACCAGTTAACTGGCACCACACTGCAATTGTGCCACTAGCAGGTGCCACATTGCCATTGCGCCACTAGCAGGCGCCACATTGCTTCTGTGCCACTATGCAGGCGCCACTATGCTATTATGCGGCCTAGCTTGCATGCGATTGGTCAGAATAACTAGGTCTTGCACATTAGACCCACTCAGCAACTTGTTGCACATTTTTCCACAAAACACTCGAGACATCAAACATGTCACAAACTGGGGGATACTCATCCGGGTATTGGTCTGGCGGTTTACAGCGTGCGGCGTACAACACTCCCATTACGACAAAGTGACATGAAAGAGAGGACGGTTAAATAGCAGTAAGAGAATAGTAGGTGTAAGGCTGACCAGTTTCCCCTCACAATGGGAACGTGATGGTAAACCGCTTCTACACAACCCTACTTCTCTACTACTTAACTATCTCCACTTCCTACGAGATCAAGGGGGCTCAATGACTTGTATAAATAGGTTTTCAACCTATTTCGACCAGGAGGACAATTTTTTTTTGGTAAACAAGTGTTATCAACATAGTATCCAGAAAAACACCAAGAACCGATAGCTTACATTCCGCAAGCCAGTTTCATATTCTGATACAAGTCATAAAATAGCCACACCTTCAAAATCCAATATTTTGATCTCAGCACCTTCTTCGCTTCCATCCCTAAGATCAACCCTTCTCCTTCACTTTGTGATCGAAGCAAGTCTGGAATGGCTATTTCTTGGTTTAGGCCAGAATTGTATAGATTGATCTCTCGAATCTAAAGTACTCTCGTGCAGTGCATTTGTTTAGGGTTTAGATTCGTTTCTTGACGGCACACCCA
Organism: Papaver atlanticum; assembly: GCA_023531105.1. NCBI lineage: Eukaryota > Viridiplantae > Streptophyta > Magnoliopsida > Ranunculales > Papaveraceae > Papaver > Papaver atlanticum. The sequence continues at coordinate 652,880 of JAJJMB010010184.1, read as the reverse complement.
AATTTACCATTTCCAGCAGAATCAGTTTTTACCCTAAAACAACTGGCGACCACAGTGGGAGATTAATCTCTTGGTTGCAAGATCAATTTCAATTTCATTTTCAATTTTCTCAATTTCAAATGGGTGAATCTTAGATCATTAACCAAAAATTCATTTCAATCGCCAATTCCAACGTTCCATCCTATTATGTATCCGGGTCAGCCAAACTCTTCCCAAACAACAAATGCTCAAGATCCGATCACCACGGAATATATGGCGGAGATGCTAGAAGACGTTATCTCAAATCAATTCCGTATTGTCAAATTGCAAAATGAGACGCTTCGTGTACTAAAGAATATGGCAAGCCGATTATGGAAAAGATCAGTGAGCATTTGTTCGGAGAATGCCACCATCTTTAAAAATGACAAAAAAAAAGGTGTTGAGTCCTTGTCTGAAGTTTGTGCCTCCGCCAACGACAATGCAGATAGAGTACGTAGCCGCATCGGGTAGGAGCAAAAGTAAAATGACCACCTAAACCCAGCCAATGACAAAGGGCTGAGACAGTTTCACATGGCCAAAGGAAGAGACTCACCAGGTGCAGTACAATGTTTACAAGGTAAAGGCAAAGAGCCGACTTACGAAGCTTTATTGGAAAACTTGTACCTCCAAACTCTTGCGGAAGTTCAGAAGGTCATCCAACAGTCTGTGTCCACGACCGCTCTGACTTTACTAAATAAAGAAGCGCCAGAGGAAGGGAAATTCGCCAAGACATCTATGAAGATGGGAATTGCACCGATAAACAGTATTCAGTCCAACCGCTTCACGCTGTCGTCACTGATGCAGGACCCTCAAGAGGACTTGCGTTTAAACAAAGTTACCGAACTAAACGACCTGCAGATGAATCAACATTTGCAGTCTCGACTCCCCCCTCGAAACGAGCCTCGCATCAAAGTATACAAGAGTTTCCACGACAACAGTTTCTAACACAAGAAAAGCCATACTCGAAGCATCCGCGTTTTCCACTCCCTATAAAGAAAATTATGGAGTTACTGAAAGTTTGGGTACGAGATGGAGCGGTCCAGTTGCCTCCCGTGTGGCACCCGCCAACTGATCAAGAGATGTTAGATTCAAGATATTGCCACTATCACAGGTTCATTCATCATCCTACCAGTGAATGCAATGGCTTGAAGCGCATTGTCCAATAAAAAATCAATTCAGGAGAATTATGCCTGGGAACTGAAGATCCTCCACTCTACTGCAAGTCAACATAAAGATTTTATCACATGGATGCCTCATATGATTCCAGACTTTGCAAGGACAATAATGCGACATGGAACTTCTTATTGTTATGGATCCGTCACGCAATGGGTTTCAATTTAAAACAGTTTTCAATTATCTGGGAAGCTTCGCAGACGAGTAAGTTTCATCGAACAATGCTTACACGTCCAATTGTTTTGAAATTTGTTGGGGAGCTGACACAGATGCAGGACCTATTCTGATAATGGGAGCCAATAACCCAACTATTTTAAAACATCGTATCATTTTAGTATTTCCTTTTTCATGCAATGTTTACAGTTTCTCCTAAAGCGATTGCATTATTCTCTCATAATTAAGATTCCAACTTTTTGGTTATCTAAATATCATTCAGAAAATTACCCACAAAATCATTTCAGAAACAAACCAATTCAAGCATTTTCACAAAGCAATTACCTACTAGTTTAAAACCAGAAAATCCAACCACAAAAGAGGCATCTCTTTCATTTCAAAAAAATCTATCTAAAAATAGAAAAGTTCAAGAAAGAAACAAAAGCATTCAAGGGAAATCCTTCTGCAGCAATTTGTTCTTCTTGGAAAAAGCGTCCTTCATGCCTTGGAGAGCAGCCTGTTTCAACTTCAGCTCCTGGGATAACTTATCGAGCTCCACTTATCGTTGATTGATGAAATCCTAGGAGGGGATCTTGTTCATTTCAGTTTGCATCCTTTTGATTTCGGAAAACCCTTCACAAAACCAGGAGACGTTAAACTCAAAGTTCACGCACACGTCCCGATGGAACTCCCGGCTCGAGATTACATCTTCAGAAACGTTGTGTACAGTCACACTGCACATGTCATGGATTGAAGATAAGATTTCCTCCACGCGTTTAACCAATGAAAAACGACTATCAATCTTCCTGGTCGTGGTGATGTGTCCATACTTCTCCCATATTCGAGTGTACAACTCCACATACTTAGCTGGTACGCTGAATCCTCCAATTAACACATGATCAGTAAAGGGAGACACAAAAGGAGGGTCGAAGATAGCACTTGCAGCCGGATATTTGATCAGTGCGGCTCCTTCAACTCCAAAAAGTTCTATGGAAACAATTACACCCGCAATCACGGATAGGGTTTCTACTGTTGAAGGCGCAATAATACCCTCATTCTGATCAATCTCCATCTCGGAGTTATTCACAGATGTTGTTTTCATGATTGAGAGCGCAACCACGTCTTCATTATGATTGATCTTCATCTCAGGGTTGCTTGCAGCTTCCATGGTCGAAGGCGTTATCATATCTTTATTATGATTAATCTCTATCTCAGTATTATCTTCAGTAGCAGTTTCTTTCTGTAGTACCACCAATTGGATATTTATTTCACATCAAAAGGATAAATAACCCAATAAGGAAAGCATGTGTGAGACTTACCAATTCATTCGTAGGCCAACTGGAAGAGTTGGATTCACTATTACGCTCAGAAGCGCTTTTCTCATCACCACTGGATCCTGAACTTTCTTTTCCTTCATCCTCGCCTTCAGAAGACTCGGTATCGTCGGATTCTTCTTCTTGAAGCGCTGCCTTTTGGCCACGGGCAAGTCTAGCAAAGGAATTCATACTCTCGCCACCCTGGTTTCAAAAAAAAAAAAAGATACTCGATGAAATTAGCAAAAAAAAAATGCTGGTCAGAAGGAAGCGCGTAAGTAACTGCATATTTGAAGAGTTGAAAATCACTAAGGCTGATGAAGCTGATCGAATACCATCCGCCCGACTTTTTGACCTCTGCTATTTCCTCTGGGGACTGTCTTCACCTTGGTCAAAAAGTTTCCGTTTACGCGAAGGAAGCCGCTTCAACAGCTTGTGTTTTTCTAAGGTTTTGGGAGAGGGATTTCCACGAGGACTCTTTACGATGTTCTGCACGAACTGATGAAGAACGAAAAACTTCTGTTGCCAGAATTCCTTATACTTGGGGGTCATCATCGGTTTTCTTTCTGAAAGCAAAAATGGGAGGCTCCTCATTGTTGCGAAAACATTACTATCAAAAACAGACGGCAAAAGATCATCTGAAGGCGTTGACGGACGAAGGAACGGGATTCCCTGGTCGAAGCCCATCTGGTGAGTAGCTCTGTCAAAATTATAAGGAACCACCTCAAAAGATCCTCTGAAGAAAGATGGAACATATCCAGGTATGCAGCTTCGCATGAACACGATTTCCCCAATGCTCATGTCTTTTCCGTCAGGGTGCAACGTTATGCCCGGAGCGGATGCAGAAGTATCAGGCTGGACTATAGATGTGTGAACTGGCGCCCAGGGACGAAAGTAATTCGCATACATATTGTCAAGAAAATCGACGAGCCTTAAGCCTTGCACATTTCTTCAACCAACGAAGTATCCTAGCTCCTCCAAATGTGCTAGAAAGTAAAGTTACAGGATTAGGAGCATAACCTTTGAAATGCTTCCACAACCACGCTTGGAGAAAGGCAATGTGAATGTATGAATCCACCTTCATATATCCATTGGAGGCGTACATATCCGCTGCTTGACAACCTAGATGGGTATATAAGGAACCAAGGAACAAACTGCCTATGGGAAGAGAAATACCTTGCCCCAGCCTAATAGAAAATTTGATGAGTTTCTGTCTTATTTCCTTCTTGCCAGAGCCATCATCAAAAACATCTCTAGATAGCCACAAAGATAAAAACGCAGCGACACTGAGCGTATCATTCAATACCTGATCTGGTTTCGGTTTTGCCGGGAACCATTCAGACACCCACCAAGTATAGAAGCATTTCTCATCCTTCCCCTACCGATTATATTCTTCATCCTTCTCGATTATGGCGACATGCATTGTTTCTTCTTCCTCAGATAATCTAAAGTCAAGATTTCCTACAATTGGAAGATTTAACAAGACAATTACACTCTCCAAAGTGATAGTCATCTCGCCCCATCTGCATATGGCCGTATGGGTGGACATGTTCCATCTAGAAATAAAAGTAGTCAAACCTGCAGCATCCTTTCTAATGCAAAGTGTTGCAGACGCCATGACAGCATCCGCAATTTGCACCTTAATCAAATTGTTCCTGAAACTGTCATTACTCATCATGTATTTCATCCATCCTTCATAAGCGGGTAATGGGTTATGGAAAATTTTGAAGTCAATGTGAGAGGCCAGATACTCGTTCCTTTGAAGACAAAACCTTATCACACGCTCCGGAGAAATCGATTGAGCAGTATCTTCATTTTCTGAACTAGTAAGGAGGGTCATTACATGGTTGGGGTGTGTTCTTGCAACTACGAAAGACTTCGTGAAGAATTCATCATCCACATTTGGCTCATTTTTCGAGCCGTTAATATTTCCCAGTTTAGCCACAGAAGTATCTCTAGGTTACATCTTAACAAGAATCTCTTGAGTTAGCTTTGAATAACTACAATGAACAGGATAGAAAAGGTCACTACATCGGCAAAGCCACATATGCAAGATTTTGTCGAAAATTTAATATGGTCATTAATAGTCGGGTCTACATGAGGTAGTATGGAGCTCGCGCACCAGTGGCAAAGTCTTTCTACAGGGAAGAACAAAATTTGGCCGTGGGAATTATACCCGCGGCCGAAAACCTAAAACTAGGTTTCTGAAAAAGAGGAAGAAACAGCGGCGGCGCTTACCTTAAACTACACCTAACCTTGATGTGATCTTACTGACCGCTTCGCTACTGATGTTCAACTCCAACACTATCAACAAAAAAACCTACTTGGGATCAAACGGAGTTTCAGAAGTTACAAAGCAGCCAATACAAGAGTTCACACTTGCAAAAAAAAAAGGGAGAGAAACGAAGTGCTTACCTTACTACTGGCGGACACAATGTTGCTGATGGAGCTGTTGACCGCATTGATGAAGGAAGACCAGCTATCACAGGTGAAGCACTGCGTATTAAAAAAGGAAGCCACAGGCGGGCGAGCAAACAAAACAAGGAAAAGAAAAAGGGACGACGCTCTTTTATACGCATAGCGCTTTGGAGTTTGAATAGAGATAGGTTTCCTTCTTGCGCCACGCCTGGAGAAAGGAAATTGGCCACGCGCCATGGCCACAGCTCCAAGGTCAAACCATCCACATGCCAAGATCTGGCGCCCCAAAGACGAACCAGCCACATGTCAAGATCTGGCGCTCCAGGGACTAACCAACAGCGCGCCACGACCACCGCCCCTAGGCCAAACCAGCCGCATGCCAAGATATGGCGCTCTAAGACCGAACAAGCAGCGCACCAAGACCACCGGCCACCCGTACCTATTGTCAAAGAGCGGTCAGACTATTCCTGGTAATCCTACATGTCCCGCCTTTTCGATTTTTATCTTCGTCTGTAACCATCTAGTGCTTACCCCGCAACAATGTCACTGTTACGTGTTAAGCAGGGGACTTAATGTTGATGGTGGTTTTTAGTTCAGGGCTAAAATTGTAAAACCCTGTGTTTAATGCGTCGTCTGCAAAAGGTCTGAGCCATTTAAAAGTAATGAGTGCCCGGGCCTCTCTACTCACAAATGTATTGAGCAATTAAGTATGTTTATTCAGAATGGTGCATGTAGACCCAATCCCAAATATTATGTAGACTCTTTCCTACATTACTCATTAGTGTATGGTTTATTAAGTATTTTCCTATGCTATGTTCCCCAGCTGAACCCTTAGTATTGGTATGACATGACAATTAGTGTTAACTCGCAGCTGAGTAACATGAATTTCCCGAAGTATCAAAGTTAAGGTCTGCATGAAAATGCTCAATCAGAAGACGCGCTAACTGCTCTCTGAGAATAATTTTGTGTCAACACACAGAATTTTTTAAATTTATTCAATTTTGTGATAACTCACAAGATTCAAGCTTTCGGCCTAATTAATTTGTAAACATTAGGTTTTTCGCGCCTCGTGCAAATATCTCAACCCTATTGGTTAAGGCCAAACCTAGGTAAATTGGGAAACTGATCCGCCACAGAGCTAGTAGAAACAAAGTCCTACCAGAAAACAAGAAACAAGAGAGGAATTGTGGCAAATAAAGAGCAATGACGAAAGAGGCGCGACCTCGCCACATAGCCGGCCAATTCGCTCCAAAGGGCGCCGCATGTGGCCATTGGCCACGCTCCATCTTTCTCTTGCCGACCCTCTCTCCCATCAACCAATCAGATCGCTCAAAACCCGCCACACACACTTTTAATAAAGATTAGAAGTTGGTGGGTCGATGCGCCTAATTCTATTAGGAATCTAATCTAGACTGCCCAAGCCAGTCTCCAAAAACAATCACGGCCGTATGATTTGGACACTTGATTTATTAGGTTTGGCTGCTCCCTGACACGCCCAAATAGCCATCACTGCAGGCGCCATACCAATTGGCCAGTCTACCTGCCAAATCGCGTCAGTATGCCAATTGGCAGGCCATGCCGTACCGCGCCACCTAGCCGCATGTGTTAGGGTTTTGATATGCCAAACCCTAATTAGGTCAGGGTCTAACACCAATATGCCAAGATATATTGGTCGCGGCTCCACCACCATGCCACTGGCGTGGCCACATTACCATGCCGCTGGCGTGGCCATATTAACATGCTACTGGCGCGGCCACATTATCATGCTACTGGCGCGGGCACATAACCATGCCGCTGGCGTGGCCACATTACCATGCCACTGGCGCGGCCACATCACCATGCCGCTGGCATGGCCACATTACCATGCTACTGGCGCGGCCACATTACCATGCCAATGGCGCGGACACATCGCCATGTCGATGGCACGGCTACATCACCAGGTCACTGGCGCCACACTTCCATTGTGCCACTAGCAGGCGCCACATTGCTTTTGTTCCACTATGCAGGCGCCACTATGCCATTATGCGGCCTAGCTTGCATGCGATTGGTCAGAATAACTAGGTCTTGCACATTATACCCACTCAGCAACTTGTTGCACATTTTTCCACAAAACACTCGAGACATCAAACATGTCAAAAACTGGGGGATACTCATCAGGGTATTGGTCTGGCGGTTTACAGCGTGCGGCGTACAACACGCCCATTACGAGAAAGTGTCAGGAAGGATCGTACGGTTAAATAGCAGTAAGAGAATAGTGGGTGTATGGCTGACAAGGTTCCCCTCACAATGGGAACGTGATGGTAAACCGCTTCTACACAACCCTACTTCTCCACTACTTAACTATCTCCACTTCCTACGAGATCAAGGGGGCTCAATGACTTGTATAAATAGGTTTTCAACCTATTTTGACCAGGAGGACAATTTTTTTTTGGTTAACAAGTGTTATCAACACAGTATCCAGAAAACACCAAGAACTGATAACTTACATTCCGCAAGCCAGTTCCATAATCTGATACAAGTCATAGAACAGCCACACCTTCAAGATCCAATACTTTGATCTTAACACCTTCTTCGCTTCCCTCCCTAAGATCAACCCTTCTCCTTCACATTGTGACCGAAGCAAGTCTGGAACGGCCATTTCTTGGTTCAGGCCAGAATTGTATAGATTGATCTCTCGAATCTAAATTACTCCCGTGCAGTGCATTTGTTTAGGGTTTAGATTCGTTTCTCGGCGGCACACCCAAATTTACCATTTCCAGCAGAATCAGTTTTTACCCCAAAACACCTATTTCAACAAACAAGTGTCAACACAAGTATCCATAAAACACCAATAACTTATAGCTTACATTCCGTAAGCAATTTCCACATTTTGATACAAGTCATAAACGTCCACACCTTCAGAGTTAACCATTCTGATCTCAAATACCTTCTTCGCTTCCCTCCCTAAGATCAACCCTTCTCCTTCATTTTGTTACTGAAGCAAGACTGGAACGACCATTTCTTGGTTTAGGCCAGAATTATACAGATTGATTTCTCGAATCTAAAGTACTCCCGTGCAGTGCATTTTTTTAGGGTTTAGATTCGTTTCTCGGCGGCACACCCAAATTTACCATTTCCAGCAGAATCAGTTTTTACCCCAAAACAGTTGTATTTAGGTACCCTCGTCTTTTCAAATTGAATCTAAGTAAAGGTAGGATATTAGTAATCAATTATGATCAAATTAAAACGTCACATATTGTTGAGCTGGCTCCATTTTCATGGTGTTATAAGGTCATAATATAATACAGCACTTCTAATCCAGTAAATATCAATTTCACTTGTGCTCTGAAACTCATTGTTTACTACAGTTGATTCATTGAGCTACGAATAAGATTAATCATTTTATTATATTGATACTGTAAATATCATTTATTAAGTCTCGTATGGAAATCATAATACAATATGATTAATTACATCACACGGAATATGTATGATATTTTGTCTCCAACTCAAGGGTTCCTGTATCCGAACCAATAAAATCCCATTAGGGTATTTTGAAAGAGTACGCGTACTCCCCTTTCTCCTTCTTCTTCCTAGCGGTCGCGAACGAAAATTGAGATTGGGCCTAGGGTTACCGAACCGGTGCGATGTCCTCTTGAATTGAAGTCTGTCCAAGTAGTAATTTTTGTCTTCTTTTCTTCATAGCTAAAAATATTGTCAAGGAGTAATTTACTTTGAGCAATTATCTACAAAGGATCTCTCCAAGTAAGATCTATCCTCTTCTTTGAATTTACTTTATTTAGCAAGTATGGGAAGAACTACTGGTGATAATAGAAAACCTAAGAGAAATTCTAAGGAAGTATATGCACCCAATCACAAGGAAAAAGATGAATCTAGAATCATCTTTGTTGATGAAGATTGCTATAAGACATATGAGAAATTTTCTACTAGAGAATTCATCCTAGATAGGAAATTGGAAGAATGGTATGTTCCTTCTGATGATTTATTTTGTTTTAAACGGAAGAGCCTTTGTCAACAACTCATACATATCTTTTACAAAGATTGATTAGAGGGGTTACCAAACAGATTCATTTCTTTGTTATTTGAAATATGATCCAAAGGAGTAGCTATTCACGTGTGTGACTCTAGAAGTCGAAGGCGCATGTATACTGAGGAAACTAAGTAGCTAGGGGTAGTCTACTTGGTCTCAATTATACTAAGTTGGTATTATATTTTGTATAGCGGCTTAATTCTAAGAGTATTCAAAACTTGACAAGGTCCCGGGGTTTTTCTGCATTTGCGGTTTCCTCGTTAACAAAATCTTGTGTTGTGTTATTTACTTTACTTACACATTATAATTGTTTTACATTATAATAAAGTAAATACACTTGTGCGTTAATCCTCTTGATATTGATCTTATAGTGTTTGGGTTTAATACCGTACATATTATCAAGTGAATACTTTGTCGTTGTATTGTCTCGATCTCATATCCATAGATGATCACACAAAGTGTGTACCATAGTTGTCGTATTGTCTCGACTTTTTCCATAGACGATCACACTTGGTATTAGACTTATAAGTTGATATTCGAAAGATTGTGGTATATTTGGGTACTCTCGTCTTTTCAAGACTAACCTGTCTTCCCTTTATAAAATTAAACATTCAAAGTATAAAATTTGTATATAGATCAGAGTTACCAATAAATCAAACAATATCCTCACAACACAATCAAACCTCAATTTACCCGTTGTTATTCCCCGTTAGATGGAGATGGAGCAAGAACGGGAGAAAGGGTTTCGTTGAAAGATCCAATTGAATGAGTTCTCTGATTCTCCTGCTAGATTTGGGGTTGAGTTCGATTAGGGAACGAAGGCTTTTCTGTGTTCGAAGGTTTTGGGAGAAAATGAAATAAGATAAAACAAATAAGGAAGTGATGAAACAAACTTCACTTTTTACCCCTGATATGTTTCAAAATGAAGCAAAAAGGCAGAAGAATAAATTAATGCAAGGATTATTAATTAATTTCAGTATATTAGAGGGTAGGAGGGTAGGGTAGGTTAATTTCGAGCTTCACCCGTCACCCTACCCATTTGACGGCGGGTAAAAAATCTTTAACCGTCACCCACACCATCAAAAGACGGGTAGAATAAGGTAAGGGTAAAACAATGGCAGGTATGGTAGAAATGGCGGGTAGGGGTGGATAAGTGGACCCCTTGTATCCGGCATTAAGTTTAATCCACTTTGAGTTTCCAAAAAAACTTTCAAACATTTTTATTTTTTGGGTTACCGGAGTAATCTAGGCCGGCGATTTGGTTCCGGTATAAATCAATTTTGTGTATGATGAGGAAATTACATCACCAGCATAGGTGTTCAACTAAGAAGAAATGGGACGACCCCAGAGGCTTCAAAATCTTGTATGTAAGTGATAGAAATAATACAGAGTGACTAAATACAACCCATACTTTAATTAAATATAACCATAACTTAATTGTCAAAATATTTATGTACCAAATTCGTATGGGTGATCATGACCTACCTTCTTCTCCAACCATGTTCTTCTTCTTATGTTCTAGTTTTTCTACAATTAACAATTGTCTTTTAAATATATTACATATCGTTACTCCTGTCTCTTTCAGTATTATTATCATACGGTTATCTCAATTTTTTTTATTATAAGATGATCTTACATATTTTATTAACATCACTGATCCTTGTTTTAACAAAGTAAGACTGGTTTTCTCTTTTGATCTGGATAGTCGCGAATTTAAATTCTTAATTACTTCAACTGGATGTTCAGTTTTTTTATCAGTTAGGGGTTTAAAGAGCGGTGAATCAGTCTAACCTGGTGGCGTCGGTTTTTGGATTGGGGTGTTTTTGATGTTGTTTAATAAGTTTTAGCTAAGTTTCTTATCTGTTTAACCTAACTCATACATAATATGAGTACTATCACCAATCAGATAATTTCAGGGTTTGGAGTTCAGAAAAAGTAAAATAAAACTATACCATCCTCTTAATTATGAAGCACGTGAGAAATAAAAACAAGACATAATCATTAAAACTCCCAAACAGATACAGGGCACTGCAGCAAGAGTTAAACAGGGATAACGGTTGTTTAAAGTGGGCTTCTGTTACCCCTTGATTTTAGGTTATCACAAATTCAATTTTGAAAGTGAGGGTTGTATTTATCAAAAGAAAGGTTACATTTAGTTCACTGCCAAATAATATATCATGCTTCTTCCCAAGACTGCAACCATGTTGTTATGTTGTTTTTTTTCTTTTTGGAAGCATTTGTTATGTTGTTGGACACGAAAACATTTGCATAAACAAGATTTTTATCAAAAAAAAAAAAAAAAAAAGATTAGGGTGGTCATTCAGAAAGGGATTAAAACGCAGCTTGTTGCTCGGCTCCCATCCAATTTCTTGTAATTTTATTCTCGTATCTTTTCTATATGTGAATAAAAAGTAGAAGAAAAAAATTAAAAAACAAGATTTTATTACAAGAAAGTAGTTGGAAATCTCAACAAGCTGAACTCCAACAACGCACTATTACATTAGTTGAACGGGTTGTCATGCTAGTTTACCAGCGTGCCTCATGAGGAACCATCCAAAGAAGCCGTAACGGATAGGCGCTGATTATGTCGCAAGAGGGGCAAGCTAACTCTACCTTCCATGTCAAATTTCTTTTTCGAAAGGAAAAAGTTATATTATAATAAAAAATATAAGCGGAATCTCAAGGTACAGGCAGCTGAGAAATTTCAGTTTACAAAGCTTACAAACTTCATCACACATTCTCCCATGACTTCACTGAACATATTCACTGCATCTCAGCCCTCACACAGACTCAGATCAACAATCATTCTCACATATGTAATATGGTCTCCCAATTGTGCACAACTTGGTTGCAGCTGATAAAACTGAAGGCATCCAAGTCGCAATTCCAAAGTACAATGGTCTGTTTTATTAGCATTATAACTTCCGCAATATCCTTTGGTCTAGAGCCAAATACTCTATTGTTCCGCTCATTCCAAATATTCCAAGTGATTGCATACGGCAGAAAGTTCCTTACCTTTTTACATCTGCTTGAAAGTGAGTTGTGATTCCATCCCATAAACAATTGCAGAACTGTCTCCGGTATAGGCCATGAAATATGGCTTGCTTTTATGAAATAATCCCATTTTTCGAAAGAATAACTACTGTGCAGTAAAACGTGATCCGCAGTTTCGACAACAGCGTTGCATAGCGGACATTCAAATCTATCGATATCGACTCTTCTATGTCTTAGCATGTCTCGAGTCGGTAAGGAATCATGAAACGTCGTCCATAGAGTCAGCATTCCATGTCAAATTTCTGCAGTACTGCGTCATCGGAGACTCGAATCTGGGACCTCCTAGAGCACATCAACCCTTTAAAGAACGGGGATGACCGGCTGAGCTAGCTACCCGTTTTTCCAATAGATTTTCATTTATCTATTTTTGGTTATGGTACAGCTGGATTTTTTTACCAGGTGTCGTCTTATATTAATATTCCTTAAGCACTCTTTTTTCTCGTGCCTAATTGTGCACTAAAATGCTGGGTACTGAAGTTGAAAAATAGGAATTCCACCCCATCCTTGTATCAAAATTTTGCTGCTCATGTTTTTGCTTAATTTCAAAGTCCTCGGTTTATTTTAGTATGTCAGGATTGCTAAAAGCCTAAAATGCATGTTTAGCAACTTTCAGTTGTTCGGAGGATATTTTAGCATTGAAATGTTGACCGAAACAATTAAGTTTATTGTGATAGATACCAACTGCATGCAAATGTAACATCGTACTGTGCTCTCCAAAGACCAATTCTCCTCAAAATTTCAGTAGGTTCTGTTAGCGGCGGAGCTAGAAACTAGATTAAGGGGAAGCAGAATTCTATTAGGAGTAGCAAAAAAAAATAAGATTAGGCTTGTAGGAGAATTTGGGCTTGGAAATTTAGGCTTGTAAGCCCAATAGGGAGGGGTAGCAACTGCACACCCTTAAATACATGTTGGATCCGCCACTGGGTTCTGTGCTGGAACCCCCCACTCAATGATTCTTGCGGTTCCGGACAATTCAGCTGCCTATGTGCGATAGTTGATTCTTGCGGTTACCCATATGCCGTTCTTAAGTAATGTTCGGCCACTGAGTACAAAGATTTCAGCTCAAACAATTTTCTTGTACGCTCGCCATATTAAATCCGATCAACTTCCCCACTAGAGTGTGCCTGGTCATCACGCCCGGGTAGATCTTGAAATCGACCGACTCCATACTGTATGAACTCATCATAAAAATTAGAGTAGCATTTCTTTCTGAAAAAACAATTAGAGTAGCATCATGCTGATACAATGAGATCGTCACACATTGTTTTCAAAGTCAAAGTACAAAATGACATAGACTGACATTATGCCACATGAAGCCCAACAACTGCCCAATACCTGACTTTTTCTATTATTATACAGTCAATTAAATTAAGAGATGGATAGAGATTGTGATTGTGAAAGAGATACGGGAATGGGGATGTAGTTTGGGTCAACTACTCTCTCTTTGTTTTTTCGATATAAACTGTCAACTACCTCCTCTTTCCAAGGGTTTTCAACCTCTAACTCTCTTTGCCGTTTAATAATGATATGAGTTTCAAAGAGTACGGAGTACGTATATCCTGTTAGGTTAACCTCAAGTCTAAGATGATGTGGTTGTAGAGTAGAGTAGGTCTTTCTACACTTGTCTCACGGTGGTGGTGGACAGGAGGACACTACATGCTTCTGCTACTTTCAATTTTCAACCATAGTACAAGGCATCTTTGGTCGATCGTAAAACTCATAAAGTCAAATGTTCTGTAGATTCCCTGACACTTCGGTTTGAAGAAAACAAACTCATAGGGTCATGCCGATTGACAAAAGGGTCTTATTTTGTTCACCCATTTCGAGTTCGGAGAATGCGTTTATGCAACTACAAGAAAGTTCACTGCAACTTCGCAAGATATCATTATGTTTACCAGCTAAAGAAAACAAAAATACTTCGTACCCACCTTTTGCTTCGTAAAAAAATTCCAAACGGCATGTCGCTTCAAAATGGTCCTTCGCATTCAGCCCTGGGCCACTACGAGCCCCAAAAAGCTTACATGGTTTTCAAGTCAGGGATTTAGAGAATAGTGAGGTTATGGGTAAGGTTATGGTAGAAAATAATTGGGGTATAGTTCTGGCCTTTGGCACCTCTTTTTATGGAAGAGAGTATTTTAAAATGTTTGCTAAAAAGATTCTATCGAATTCTGAATCGCATATCAGCGATTCAAGCTCTCTTGTGCATAAGAAGGTGTTATTATTGTTGGTTCCATTGCTGTTATTGTTCGGTGGCTTGGTCACTGTCTTTTTATTCTGGTTGAGAGATTCGGATAACACGATTCTTCTTACGAGATTCTGGTTATGGGACTTCGTATGGAAATTACTTGCTTTATCAAGATCACATCTCAATCGACTACCAGACTACGCTCATCTTGAACTCTCTGATGTTCACTAACTACGGATTATTAGAAATTTTATATGAATTATTCATTTTGAGTGAATTTTGCAGTAGGCATGCATCCCAATGGACGAGTCATGTGACTTCAGAAAGGATTCTAAGCTAAAAATTTTAATCCAAAGTATGTAATGATCTGGCCCACTAACAATATTGTCCATACATAGTCGTTGCCACATCCACTAATGTCAGGGTTTAAATGTCTGAGCATACTTAGCTGCAGAGTTGTTTCAAGATATGAAGGCATTGAAGCTAATTGTGTTGAAAAGGTCCCGTTGTTAGTTGAAAATAGATCATTATGTATATTTCATTCGACCAACCACTGTCGAATATGAGGTGACACAGCCCCACACCCTTAGATTGGAGTTGTTTTTGGCTCTAGAATAAGAACTTTGATGTTTCTTGCACCTCATGAGACAAGTACTTAGCCCAACTCGTCTAGCTTACCATCTTACGTGGATTTTCGTACTTCGTATTAAGACCATTTATAATTACTTGATACTCCATTGATATTGTTCTTACTTTGCTATAGTGTGGGATTTTTAAAGGGTGTCGTTGCGGTTATCAAACATCAGCTTTTCGGGATTGCTTCCCAAGAGGTCCCTCTATCCTGGATTGCTCACGCCCGAGCACGCTTAAATGCGTATTTGTTTCCAACTCTAGAAACGGTTATGCTGAAAAGGCCATGGTGCTATTTAAAGATATATAATTACGTCTATTTTCTTCGAACAACCAGTGTCTACTATTTATGCGTGATATAACCACAACAAAATAGTGAATATTTTTTCCACTTAGTTAACTAATAATATGGTGGTAGTTAAGTTCCTTCCCACGAGGAGCAAGCGGTTTTAGTTGTCTTATAATGTCACAAAGGTGGGTTTTGTTTTATATTTTAAAAGAAAAATAAATTAAATAAAGCAATTAAAAGTTTAAGTTGAAATTAATAAGAGAAGTAAAATTGGAATCGTTCTTCGTTACAAAACAATGATTCAGGTTATGTTTTCATCCACTTGTTATTAGTGAAAGATTATCACCACTAGACCTTATCCCCAATTTCAATTTTCTTTATTCTTGATTCATCCATCACAATTTATCAGCTTCGACTCTTTGAAACCAAATCAACAGCATGATCAACACCATTCCTCCGTGCTCATATCCTTTGTACACGGCTCACACAAAAGCCCATTCATCTTAATTCTTTCCTTGTATCAGTAGAAGCATCAGAAGTTTCAATTTCATCAAACCTTTGTTCTTCAGCTTCATCCTTTACTCCTTCTTGTTTTTTATTTGCAGATACAAATCTAAATCCTAATCAACCACAGAACCATTTTATTAACAGCATTAGTTTGAAAATATTCAATTATTCCTTCTCTAAGATCCTCACCGAAAATCCCTATCTCCATCTCAGATTCAGTCTCTCAATTTGATATCAGCAGCATCTTATACTTCCCCTTTCTTCTCTCTATTAACTTTCCTCAGTAGCAGCTTATCTAGTAGAATTTGGGGATGAGCGAAGAGGATAAAGAAATTGTTCTTCTCAATTTTAGAGGGTTATAGATTTAGGTTGGACTACAGCACCTGATACCTTGCTTTCAGGCAGCCCCGGTTGTTTACCCTAATTGGGTAAGTTTAGTTGGTGAATAATTTGCCATTTTTGCTCAACTTTGGATGATTTCTTCTTCTTTTTTTTTTTTCCCGTAAGGCTCCAAGTAGGGCTGCCCATGGTTCAGTTTGGTTTGATTTTCTGCCAAACCTAAGGACCAAACCAATATCTGTTATAAGAAACCAAAAACCAAACCAGACCACACTCGGTTTAGAATAACATAAACCAAAATCGTTCACCGTTTTTTTTGTTTTTTTAAAATAGACTTTCATTTTTAACTTGTAAATCAAAATTATAAAGCAAATCTCAAAATTAGATATATTTTGAACTATAATCTCTTTATTTATGGGTACACTCATTAAAATCATATATATTATACATATATATAATTTAATATTACATATATTTTTAATATATTTTTATTTATTCATGGATATACTCATTGAAGCGTATATATATTATACTATGATGGAAAGTTCGCTATATATTATTGTGGGTTTTGTCAGGGGTTTTTTTCTTCTAGCTCTCTTTTTTTTTTTTGGTTTTTTTTTGGGTTTTTGGTTCTTTTGTGACATCAAACCAAAACCAACCACCTAGAATTGGTTTTCTCGGTTTTTGGGTTTCTTGGTTTTTGGATTATCCGGTCTCTGATTTTTTGACTTTTTTTGTCGGTTTGGACCAGTTCGGTTCGGGTAGAAAACCGAACCATGGGGAGCCCTAGCTCCAAGGTATCTAATAACTCAAAAGAAAATACAAAGTACATAATTTACAAGAAAAATAGCAAAGAAATCATAACCAATAAATCATAAATAAATTTTTTTCCGCACCTATCAACTATGGACGTTACAATCTCAACCCTTAGATTGGAGTCATCCTTGAGTCCAGAATATATAATATATGAAATCACAATGGTTCAAGAACTGGTTCATAGTATGAAAAGAAAACATGGTAAAGGTGGTTGTCTAGATCTGAAAATAGACATGTCAAAATCCTTTAAAAGGCATAAATGGCCATGTAACACTGATGCGCTCAGGAAATTTGGGTTTTGTGAGAAATGAGGTCAATTGATTCACTAGTGCATAAGTACAAATCTGATAAATTTGATATTGGGGATAGCTCTCCATGCAAGGCTTCCATTCTAACGAGAGGACTCATACAGGAAGTTTCATTATATTCATATATGTTCATTCTTGCCATGAAATCATTTTCAAGAATGTTGGATAATTATGAAGACACCAAACAGTTTACGTGTATTTAAAAATCCAGATCTACACCAAAATTTAATCATTTGCCATTTCATACAAGTGTCTTCTCTTTTGTAAATGTTAGAGCATTTCTCGGTGAACATACCAAACCAAACGTTGGTATGTCAAGTTTAGTTGTCAAATTTATATTCATAACTCGAGTTTCTTGAGTCGATTACTAAAGTCAACCTCGTTAGGTTAGACTAGGAACATGGAAATGTTGATATCGTCTTTACTCATGAAGACATGAAGACGTATCAAAGACAACGAGGACTTCATCCTTCAATTCGAGGTTAGTAACTACAAAATTGACTTGTTCCATTTCTATCTTCTTTCTTTCAAGTTTTTATTCATTGAAAACGTAACATGGGAAATGAAGTTTGTTATAGTGACTTTAATATTGGTGACTTGGTCATTATACTATGATCAAAGTATTTTTAAAAATAATATATAATTGTTTTTCCAACAACTTAGGTATATGAGGTAACGAAGTGTAGTTTATCTATGGACTTCGTGTTCTCGACACTATACTAATTGGTCCACTTGTTATTATTTAGTATCTTGAACTTTCGGATGTCCGTACGCTTAGTAAGTATATTTGAAAGCAAATTCAGAATCATAGTTTAAGGAAGTATACTTGTGAAACTTGTTTTCATAGTTTAAAGGGGATTCAGGACCGAATATATTTTTCCTAGTAGAACCGATCGCTTGTGGCAAGTATTGATCCCAGAACCGATCCTGATTATATTTAATTCATTTTATATTTTCGATTAGTCTATTATCTTCAATTTCTACGGACATCAAGATGTGAACGAGTTAGACTATGAATGTTCATAAGTGTCAACATAATGTTTAAACATGTGCTAAACTCTGATATATTGTTGTTGTATATTCCTTTGATACTCAAGGCAAGATCCTGGAAACCAATATTTCAATACTAATTTTGGTATCGAGTTATATGCTTACCGAATCCCATAGGTTTTCATACCTCTAGCTAGTTGATATATTAGTCAAGTACATGGATGTATGCCAACTAATCTTAGTTGCCATGCTATGAAAAAAATAGGTTATGAGGTTGAATATGATTGGTATTTGCTAATTTCAGAAATATACATTTATTGCATACCTTAAGGATTTTCAAAATTTGTAGATCTTGTTTCCAGACAAGCCTTGATCATAATTCTATGAACATGGAATCTGGAATCCTTACAAACTCATCAGTTTATTTTAGTAAGGATTTTGACTATTTTAGTAAGGACTTTGACCTACTGTTTGTCAAGATCTTGTTGGTATTCTCCAAGAAAATCAAATGGATCTCAATGAGAAGTATCTGGATCTGCCTTATTTCATAAAAAAGAAAAGAAAGAAAGTGACATTTTCAATTTTAATAAAAAAATGGAAACTAAGTTATTGTTTAAGTGTGGAATTATTATTTTTCTTGGGCTAGTATAACAACCATAGTAAAAAATGTATTATATGATTTCTTTTAAGCTACTCGATTCTACAATAAAAAGTATTAACTTTGTTCGATCTAAATTCTTGGGGAAAAAAAAAAGAAAACAATAAGGGTTTTCATCTTATTCTTGGAAAAACCTTTATATGGATAAAGAAGATGGAGGCCTCGGTCATAGGGATCTTCAATGTTTCAATAGAGCTTCGTTAGCTAAATTTGCTTAAAATAATTGGACTAAATCCTTAGTTTTCAAATACTCTCCTTATAGTGATATTGATAGACGCATTTATGTGTCTATTTTCATCTCTTTTATGTATAGTGTTAGTACCCATTTTTGTACTAATTTTGGTATTTTATCTCTTGTAGGTGTTTTTGGAAAAATGGGCTTTTGCGGCAAATTTGGTTCAAAAAGTGGTTTTTGCACTCATGGGAGAAAATTACTAAGGGGCACCCAAATTACTAAGGGGTGACCACTTGCTATTTGCACTCCTGCTCTGGATAAGGGGAGGTCATCCCCTTCATTTTGAAAACGAAAAAAGGCGGAAAAAAATATTTTCAGAAAACAGAATTTTCTGGTTGGAATTTTGGACGATTTTTAAGGAGATTCAAGGGATGATTTTCGTTGGGTTGACCCTGTTAATGATAGACAGGCTTGGTATGAGCTGTAGAATCGATAAAACAGGGATAGAGATCAAGTTTCTACAAAACAGGGAGTATTTATAGTTTCAAGATATTTTCGGTTTGTAAAAGAAGTTTGTGAAGATTCTAAGACAAGATTGGAGTGTATGGAGTCCTTATTCAATCTACTGGAGAGTTTGAAAACCAATTGACGCGTAGAGAAGATTAAACAGAGAAGAAAAATCCCGTAACTTGAGGGGGGAAAAAACGAGAATATTTGTGGATTAACTCGAAAGATTTTGGATCTGGTGGCTATATATAGGTTGATTCGAGTCATATTTAGAGGTACGAACAATTTGGGAGAGTTTGGATAAGTTTAGAGCCTTAGAGAAGCGTAAAAAAATCAACTGGAGTCGATACATAAACTTTTCTGCCGCTGCGAAGAAGAAGAACACGAAGAACATTAGACCCTCAGAGTCAGTTGCAGAGGCAGACTTATTTTCAGTGACAACGAGGTACGGTCGCATCTTCCTGCAGTCACCGAAGCCTTTCAGCAACCATTCCGACTTCTGATTTAGACCTTCAGCAACTGCAGAATCCGCTGTTTTAACACTTTTCTCTCTTTTAATCAACTTTTGAGCCATAAACATGTATTTTGAGATTATGATTAATATGAGGAGCTATACCCCATTGCTGAGGCGATAGAGGAAGCTATTTTTCCAACAAAAAGTGGTATATTCTATTCTATTTATTTTATTTCAATTATTTTTATGATTATTTGCCTTGATTTATAATTGTTTGAATGATTTTTGTTAAGCAATTGTTATTTATTTTGATAGAGCATGCTTAGCCATAGGTTTTTGATGCTTTATACTTTGGATTTACACTTGTTATTTTGAAAATCTACATGTTGCAATAGTTTAGAATCAAATTGAACGAGAAAATTGCATGAATATAAATACTAGATTAAATCACTTTGAACTTGGAAAATAGTGGAATCTCAGCCTCAGTGTTCTTTTAATATTGATATCAACTTTGCCAGTGTTTGCTATAATTTTTAGTGATTTTTCTATTTAGTTTTGAATTTAAGTCTAAAGTTATCCTTCACAAGTTCAAGCAACGAATCTTTTTACCACTACAACTACAAAACACATCAATTTTTGGCGCCGCTGACGCGGACTTGTTTTTAGGGTTTTAGATTTATTTTTTTTATTTTTATTTTTTTTTACGTTTTTGGGTATTTGTCTTTTGTCTACTGGTTTTGGAACGAAAAGAATTTGAGCCAGGGATAAAAGCTAAAAGAAAAGCAAAAGAAAGACAAAGAAATTTTATTTTATTTTTTAGATTTTAGTTTTATTTTAGTTTTTATTTCTTTAGATTTTCTTTTTAGAAATTGTATTAGGATATCTTTTATTTTCGTAATTTTTTTATTTTGCACTTTATTTTTGAACTTTGGACTGTGAACTTTGGGACATTATTATTATTTTTTATATACCCTACGGAAGGGTATCCTTAAATATATAAACTGTTTGCAGGGAAGGACGACGATTACGATATCGTCTCGGCCCCTCGGGTTCGCACATTGACACAGGAGTCAGTGGCCCGAGTCGACTACAGCGGTTCTTCGCCCGTCTGGTACGGGAGGTACACTTTTAAACACCCGTGAATCCCCTGTCAGCGGGTTTACTGTCTTCCTTAAGGTGCATATATGCTGAGGAATTGAATACGGACATTTATTTTCCTAGTAAAGGGCAAGGCCTGGCCATACAAGATAAGGGTTCGGATTTCATCACCGTTCTCTTCTTGCCCGCCTAAGGAAAACGATACCGAACGCGAACCTAAGCTTAAAATATTGACTAGAACGAGACCGATAGGGTAACGAGCTTATAGGAAAGTCGTTCAAAAGGATCGTATTGGGTATCTTGTTAGCCTAACTCAAAGTTCAGGAAGATTACTGTAAGTCGATTAGAGCCGCCTTGTAACCCAGGGAAGCGTTGCCAAAGAGGTGGGGGTATCAAAGCTCCTCTGAGCTTCTCCTACTTCTCTTCGACTTACTTTATTCGGATCGTCCTACGAGGTTTGCTAAAATTGTACCCAGTTGCCTCTTGGAAGAGTAGAAGCTGGTCTAGAAACAATCTAAGTAGAGCCATCATGCTTTTTGTTTGCTAGAAATCAATAGGGTTGATTTGGTTGAGTCGTCCTTGTTTTGCGATTGCTTACCCTTCCAATTTAGGAAATTCGTGTGTATGCCTGAACGTAAGAGAGACGCCCTAGGTAGATTTGTTAAGAAAAACCTACCAGTTCAAAGCGTCTCGATTACCTTGACCTAGAAGGACCGATTTTCGGAGAGTCCTGTTTTGAACGTACTCCTTTTACTGAAGAGAGAATCCCCAATACTCTGATAGCACCAGAAATGGCTACTTTGAAAGCTTTGTTGAATCCGACTAGGACTACTCGTCCCTCGTGTATTAAGTTAGCTGACACAGAAGCCAATTATGAGCTTAGACCTGGGACCATATAGATGCTCCCAATCTTTTTAGGGAAAGAAAATGAAAACCCTTATTTCCATGTTAGGGATTTTGAAGAAATTTGCAGTACCTTAAGAATTAGAGGCTTAGATGATGATGCTTTGAAACTTAGGTTATTTCCCTTTTCCCTGAAAGATAAAGCCAAATCGTGGTTGTATAGTTTGACTTTTGAGTCAATTGAAACATATGAACAACTTACATCTGCCTTTTTCAATAAGTTTTTCCCTAGGCATAAAACATCGTCTATTAGGACGCAAATCTGCACATTTTCACAACAAGAGGGAGAATCTTTGTATAGGTATTTGGAAAGGTTCAATGATTTGTTAACAAAATGTCCTCACCATGGTTTAGAAAAGGTTAGGCTAGTTCAGATCCTTTATGAGGGTTTAGATTATTCCACAATATCCACGGTTGAAGCTCTGTGTCCAGGTGGGTTTGAGAACCAAACTGTTGATGCGGCGATGACATTTTTGAATGAAATCGCCGAAAAGACCCAACAATGGGAAAATAGTAGGGAACCCCAGAAAACAATTCTTCTAAGCAGAGGAAACGTTAATAGGGTAGAAAGAGGCTAAGAATCAGATGCCAAGATTGCAGCGATAGCTAAAAGGTTAGAAGCTCTAGAAGTGGGTCACACTAGTGGTAGATTGGAGCCTTTTTGGGAAGGCCAGAATAATGAAGAGCAAGCCAATACTCTTTATAATAACACTAGACTCGATAATCGTCAGAAATTTGACCCATATTCAGAAACCTATAATCCGGGGTGGAGAAACCATCCGAACCTTTCATGGTCTAAGGGCCA
Organism: Papaver atlanticum; assembly: GCA_023531105.1. Classification (NCBI taxonomy): domain Eukaryota; kingdom Viridiplantae; phylum Streptophyta; class Magnoliopsida; order Ranunculales; family Papaveraceae; genus Papaver; species Papaver atlanticum. Next base: position 630,057 of record JAJJMB010010184.1, on the reverse strand, counting down.
GAATCAAGGTCAGTTTAGTAATTCTAATGCTCCCCCAGGCTTTAGTTATGCTAAGAATCCTTCGGGACAGGCTCAATTTCAGAATCAGTCAGATAAGAAAATCCTAAGCCTAGAGGAGTCTCCCGTGTTGTTAACTCAGCAAACTGCAAAATTTCAGCAATCAGTAGAACAAAGTCTACAAGCTAGTAACAAGATAGGACAAGAAAATAGTCAGGCTATTTCCGAGTTAAAAACCCAGGTAGGTCTGATAAATGAGTCTTTGAGAGAAAAAGGTAGGTTTCCTAGTCAAACACAACCCAACCCTAGAGGAGTTCATGAAGTAGGTACAAAATCATCGAATCAATTGAATGCTATTAGAACCCTTAGGAGTGGTAGAATTGTAGACAATGGAGTAACCATGCCTGATAGTGGACATATTGTAGTTCACCCGTCAGGACCACCCATAGTTGAGGAGACCACCCATAGTTGAGGAGACCGATAAAGTTTCTGATGATGTCAATTCGGTCCCTGGGAGGTCTGATTCTGTGCCTAGAGCCCCGTTTCCCCAGCTATTAGTACCAACAAAAAAGGAATTGAACTTTAATGAAATATTGGAGGTTTTTAAGCAAGTTACCATAAACCTTCCTTTATTAGATGCAATTAGGAAAATTCCTGCTTATGCCAAGTTTCTTAAGGATATGTGTACGCGAAAGCGAAAACTTAGCGTCCATAAGAAAACCTTTTTACCTAGTCACGTAAGTTTAATCATTCAGAACACCACAACTCCAAAGTACAAAGACCCAGGTTCCCCTACCATTGCTTGTACAATAGGTAAATTCCGGGTAGAAAAAGCTTTACTTGACTTAGGAGCCAGTGTGAACTTACTGCCGTACCATGTGTATTTATAGCTAGGACTTGGTGAAATGAAACCTACTCAGATGACACTACAGTTAGATGATAGGTCCGTTAAAATTCCTCGAGGTGTTATCGAGGATGTTCTCATTGAGGTCGACAAGTTTATTTATCCAGTGGATTTTGTTGTGCTAGATACCCAACCTGTCCCCGACCCAGAGAACCAGATACCTGTGATTTTAGGTCGCCCATTTTTAGCTACGTCTAATGCGATCATTAACTGTCGAAATGGTGTGATGAATTTGTCTTTTGGTAATATGACTATGGAGATGAATATTTTCAATGTCAGTAAGCTACCTTATGAGCTAGATGACACATGTGTTGAAGAGGTGAACATGATAGAAGCCTTAATTCAGGAGTCATTACCAAACATTTTGTCTGAAGACCCATTAGAAAGTTGTCTATCCCATTTTGGTTTAGATTTTGACGACGATAGCACTATTGAAGAAGTAAATGCCCTATTAGATTCTACCCCTGTGTTAGACACTAATAGATGGAAAGCTAGGTTCGAACAATTACCAGTTTCTGAGACTACCTTAATTCCTTCCTTAGAAGAGCCTCCTAAGTTGGACCTTAAACCACTACCCGACACTCTTAAGTATGTGTTTTTAGGCCCATCTGAGACTTTACCTGTGATTGTAGCTTCCGATTTGGATAGTGATCACGAAAGTAGGCTAGTGAATGTACTTCAAGATAATAAGGAAGCTTTAGGGTGGACTATAGCAGACATTAAGGGTATAAGTCCTACTGTGTGTATGCATCAGATTCATTTAGAGGAAGATTCCAAACCTTCTAGGGAGATGCAACGTCGACTGAACCCTAACATGAAAGAGGTAGTTCGAAAAGAGGTGCTTAAGTTGTTAGATGCGGGTATTATTTACCCAATTTCGGATAGTAAGTGGGTCATCCCCGTTCAGGTTGTCCCCAAGAAATCAGGTATCACTGTAGTCCAGAATGATAATAACGAGTTAATCCCAACTCGAGTGACCACGGGATGGCGTGTCTGTATTGACTATAGGAAATTGAACAAGGTCACAAGGAAGGACCACTTCCCCCTTCCTTTCATCGACCAAATGCTAGAGCGATTAGCTGGACATAGTCATTATTGCTTCTTAGATGGCTACTCCAGATATAATCAGATCGTTATTGCCCCCAGAAGACCAAGAGAAAACCACTTTTACCTGTCCCTTTGGTACCTTTGCGTATAGACGCATGCCTTTCGGGCTATGTAATGCCCCTGCGACCTTTCAGCGTTGCATGATGAGCATATTTTATGATATGGTAGAACGGTTTTTAGAGGTCTTTATGGATGATTTTTCAGTGTTTAGTTCATCTTTTGATGAGTGCTTGCATCATTTGACATTAGTGTTGACTAGGTGTAAGGAAAAGAATTTAGTGCTTAATTGGGAAAAATGCCATTTTATGGTTAGATCAGGAATTGTGTTAGGGCACATCGTATCCTCTAAGGGTATAGAGGTAGACAAAGCCAAAGTTGATCTTATTAAGACTTTACAGGTCCCAAAAACCGTAAAAGATATTAGGTCATTCTTAAGGCATGCAGGATTTTATTGTCGATTCATTAAGGATTTTAGCTTAATTTCTAGACCTCTTTGCAATTTGCTTGCAAAAGATGTTAAGTTTGTCTTTGATGATGCGTGTTTAGAGGCTTTTGAGAAGCTTAAGAGTTTACTCACTACCGCCCCCATAGTCCAGGCACCTAACTGGAACCTACCCTTTGAGATTATGTGTGATGCTTCAGATTATGCTATAGGCGTTGTGTTAGGACAGCGAGAAAACAAATTACTTCATGTGATTTACTATGCTAGCAAAACTCTGAATGATGCCCAACTGAACTATACAACTACCGAGAAAGAACTGTTAGCCATCGTGTTTTCCTTGGATAAGTTTAGATCCTATCTACTAGGTTCTAAGGTCATAATCTATACTGATCATGCTGCTTTGAAATACCTTTTGTCTAAGAAGGATACGAAACCTAGATTGATTAGATGGATCCTCTTGTTGCAAGAATTTTCTATAGACATTAGAGACAAAAAGGGGGCAGAAAATGTAGTAGCAGATCACTTGTCTAGGCTAGTTGTTGATCATTCTAATGATTCTCTTCCTATAAGGGATAGCTTTCCTGATGAACAATTGTTCTCTGTTTCCCAATCACCTTGGTATGCACATATAGTGAATTATCTTGTTACTGGTCGAATGCCTCAACATTGGGGTAAACAAGATCGTTCTAGGTTTTTAGCCGAGGTTAAGCATTTCTTTTGGGACGATCCTTATCTGTTTAAGTATTGTCCAGACCAGATTATTAGGAGATGTATACCTGAGAGTGACCAGTCCAGTATTATTTCCTTTTGTCATGAACATGCATGTGGGGGTCATTTTAGTGCTAAGAAGACTGCTGCTAAGATATTGCAGTGTGGATTTTACTGGCCTTCGTTGTTTAAAGACTCCCATAGTCATTGTGTTTCTTGTGAGCGTTGCCAGAGGTTAGGAACCATTTCCCGTAGAAATATGATGCCTTTGAACCCTATTTTAGTGATTGAGGTCTTTGATGTGTGGGGCATTGATTTTATGGGTCCATTTCCTAATTCTTTTGGTTATCTTTACATACTTGTCGCTGTAGACTATGTGTCTAAGTGGGTTGAGGC
>JAJJMB010010184.1:608056-626103 GCA_023531105.1 Papaver atlanticum | reverse complement strand
ATTTCTAGACCTCTTTGCAATTTGCTTGCAAAAGATGTTAAGTTTGTCTTTGATGATGCGTGTTTAGAGGCTTTTGAGAAGCTTAAGAGTTTACTCACTACCGCCCCCATAGTCCAGGCACCTAACTGGAACCTACCCTTTGAGATTATGTGTGATGCTTCAGATTATGCTATAGGCGTTGTGTTAGGACAGCGAGAAAACAAATTACTTCATGTGATTTACTATGCTAGCAAAACTCTGAATGATGCCCAACTGAACTATACAACTACCGAGAAAGAACTGTTAGCCATCGTGTTTTCCTTGGATAAGTTTAGATCCTATCTACTAGGTTCTAAGGTCATAATCTATACTGATCATGCTGCTTTGAAATACCTTTTGTCTAAGAAGGATACGAAACCTAGATTGATTAGATGGATCCTCTTGTTGCAAGAATTTTCTATAGACATTAGAGACAAAAAGGGGGCAGAAAATGTAGTAGCAGATCACTTGTCTAGGCTAGTTGTTGATCATTCTAATGATTCTCTTCCTATAAGGGATAGCTTTCCTGATGAACAATTGTTCTCTGTTTCCCAATCACCTTGGTATGCACATATAGTGAATTATCTTGTTACTGGTCGAATGCCTCAACATTGGGGTAAACAAGATCGTTCTAGGTTTTTAGCCGAGGTTAAGCATTTCTTTTGGGACGATCCTTATCTGTTTAAGTATTGTCCAGACCAGATTATTAGGAGATGTATACCTGAGAGTGACCAGTCCAGTATTATCTCCTTTTGTCATGAACATGCATGTGGGGGTCATTTTAGTGCTAAGAAGACTGCTGCTAAGATATTGCAGTGTGGATTTTACTGGCCTTCGTTGTTTAAAGACTCCCATAGTCATTGTGTTTCTTGTGAGCGTTGCCAGAGGTTAGGAACCATTTACCGTAGAAATATGATGCCTTTGAACCCTATTTTAGTGATTGAGGTCTTTGATGTGTGGGGCATTGATTTTATGGGTCCATTTCCTAATTCTTTTGGTTATCTTTACATACTTGTCGCTGTAGACTATGTGTCTAAGTGGGTTGAGGCAGTTCCGTGTAGAACAAATGACCACAGGGTCGTAGTCCAGTTTTTGAAAGAGAATATACTTACACGTTTCGGTACGCCGCGAGCTATCATTAGTGATGGAGGTGCACACTTTTGTAATAGACCGTTTGCTCTTTTAATGAAACAATATGGTATTACCCATAAAGTAGCTACCCCATATCACCCACAGACTAGTGGTCAGGTAGAGGTCTCCAATAGGGAAATTAAGCGTATTCTAGAGAAAACAGTTAGTCCTAATAGGAAAGACTGGTCGTCGAGGCTTACTGATGCCTTATGGGCTTATCGTACTGCGTTTAAGACACCCATTGGAATGTCACCCTATCATTTAGTTTTTGGCAAGGCATGTCACCTACCTGTTGAGTTAGAGCATAGAGCCTATTGGGCTATTAAGCAGCTAAACTTTTCACTTGACAAGGCAGGAACCCACAGAAAGCTCCAGCTCAATGAGTTGGACGAGATTTGTAGAGATGCATACGATAGTGCTAAGGAGTATAAGAACAAAATGAAACTTGTGCATGATAAGAATATTTTACGAAAGTCATTTTCTACAGGTCAAAAAGTTTTTCTGTATGACACTCGTTTGCATCTATTCCCCGGGAAGTTGCGCTCTCGGTGGACCGGTCCTTTTGTGGTCCGTACTGTTTTTCCTCATGGCGCTATTGAGATTGAGACACCAGACGGTAGTAGTTCTTCAAAGGTTAACGGTCAGAGATTGAAGCCCTTTTTAGAGCCTTTTCCTACAGGTGATGTTGAGGAGGTCCCTCTGGAACACCCTGTTTATCTTGATTGACCATCGAGGCGATTTGTATATTGTATATTATTTTTGTAGGTTTTTGATTCCACTTCACCCAGGTACTATCTTTCCAACTTCTCTCTTTACTGATTCCTCATGTTATTTATACTTTTGGTACTGTTCTTTAATTAGAAACATTGAGGACAATGTTAGATTTAAGTTTGGGGGTGGGGTAGAAACTTTTTTGTCGTAATAAATAATCTCCAGAGTCTAGAAATTTATGCCTATTAAGGAGTGCACTAACTAATCTAAGTGGATGGAAGCATTTTGGTTTAGGAGTTGAGGAACCAATCTGATTAGATGGAAACATCTATAAGAGTCTATTCATAAAAGCACGGAGCTCAGGTGTTAGAAATAACATGATAGTTTCACCGTATCTCGGAATCATCTTATTACTTCTGTTTTTGTTTTTGCAAATTTTTATGTTGATGTCTGCTGGGTTGAAATAGAGTGATTGAGTTACTAAAAAAAAAAAAAAGACCAGACCAGACCAATTAGACCAATCGAAATAAATAACACTTGGATAGCAATATGTGTGTGTTCTCCCTGTCTCCGTCGCCTAAACAAGCGTGGAATGCAGGATCCACGGGAATTACCATGTAATCTGCTGACAAGAAGCATGCGCTTGGATCCAATAGATCTAATCATGTCGTTAATAAAAAAAAAAAAAAAAAAGGTTTATTATATAGTCGACCACTGGTTCCCTTGTATATGCCAGTTGTGTTAATGTAGATTTAGGATTGTCGACCACTGGTTCCCTTGTATATGCCAGTTGTGTTGATATTAGTCCAGACCAGTATCTCAATCCACTAGGTCATAGGTTCATCTTGGCATTGAAGTCCATTCGCAACTATCTATTTCTATATCCATCTTCTTAATCTATTCATGTGATTTGTATGATTCCAGATATTGATGTCCATAGTGCGACTATCTGAGTAGAGCTCTGTCACTTATATATGAATTTTTGTATACTTGAGTGCAAACTCATATACATCAATTGGAATTTCGCATCAGGGTACTTCCTCCCGTAATCAATAAGTATGCCAACCAAGGAGGTTTTTTAGTGCATTCCAAGGTTCTGCGTAGATAGCTAGGGTCTGGAGTAAAGGTTTTGTGGGTACACCTCTGGTAAACCCTCCCGAGACTATAACTCGGCCGCTAGGGCCACCTAGGGGTTTAAAGGCTTGTTGCACATGCTAAGTGCAATCGACGATGCCTGCGACAGTGAGTTAGGATTTTATTTTGTAGTTTTAATTTGCTCGGGACTAGCAAATAATAAGTTTGGGGGTATTTGATAGACGCATTTATGTGTCTATTTTCATCTCTTTTATGTATAGTGTTAGTACCCATTTTTGTACTAATTTTGTTATTTTATCTCTTGTACGTGTTTTTGGAAAAATGGGCTTTTGCGGCGAATTTGGCTCAAAAAGTGGTTTTTGCACTCATGGGAGAAAATTACTAAGGGGCACCCAAATTACTAAGGGGTGACCACTTTCTATTTGCACTCCTGCTCTGGATAAGGGGAGGTCATCCCCTTCATTTTGAAAACGAAAAAAGGCGGGAAAAAATATTTTCAGAAAACAGAATTTTCTTGTTGGAATTTTTGACGATTTTTAAGGAGATTCAAGGGATGATTTTCGTTGGGTTAACCCTGTTAAGGATAGACAGGCTTGGTATGATTTGTAGAATCGATAAAACAGGGATAGAGATCAAGTTTCTACAAAACAAGGAGTATTTATAGTTTCAAGATATTTTCGGTTTGTAAAAGAAGTTTGTGAAGATTCTACGACAAGATTGGAGTGTATGGAGTCCTTATTCAATCTACTGGAGAGTTTGAAAACCAATTGACGCTTAGAGAAGATTAAACAGAGAAGAAAAATCCCGTAACTTGAGGGGGGAAAAACCCGAGAATATTTGTGGATTAACTCGAGAGATTTTGGATCTGGTGGCTATATATAGGTTGATTCGAGTCATATTTAGAGGTACGAACAATTTGGGAGAGTTTGGATAACTTTAGAGCCTTAGAGAAGCGTAAAAAAATCAACTGGAGTAGATACAGAAACTTTTCTGCTGCTGCTGCGAAGAAGAACACGAAGAACATTAGACCCTCAGAGTCAGTTGAAGAGGCAGACTTATTTTCAGTGACAACGAGGTACGGTCGCATCTTCCTGCAGTCACCGAAGCCTTTCAGCAACCATTCCGACTTCTGATTTAGACCTTCAGCAACTGCAAAATCCGCTGTTTTAACACTTTTCTCCCTTTTAATCAACTTTTGAGCCATAAACATGTATTTTGAGATTATGATTAATATGAGGAGCTAAACCCCATTGCTGAGGCGATAGAGGAAGCTATTTTTCCAACAAAAAGTGGTATATTCTATTTTATTTATTTTATTTCAATTATTTTTATGATTATTTGCCTTGATTTATAATTGTTTGAATGATTTTTGTTAAGAAATTGGTATTTCTTTTGATAGAGCATGCTTAGCCATAGGTTTTTGATGCTTTATACTTTGGATTTACACTTGTTATTTTGAAAATCTACATGTTGCAATAGTTTAGAATCAAATTGAAAGAGAAAATTGCATGAATATAAATACTAGATTAAATCACTTTGAACTTGGAAAATAGTGGAATCTCAGCCTCAGTGTTCTTATAATATTGATATCAACTTTGTCAGTGTTTGCTATAATTTTTAGTGATTTTTCTATTTAGTTTTGAATTTAAGTCTAAAGTTATCCTTCACAAGTTCGAGCAACGAATCTTTTTACCACTACAACTACAAAACACATCGTGATATCTTCAACCTTTCAGAGAGATCCGACTCTATAGGCTTGAAAAAATATTAGGTCAGCAACTCAATTCTTCAAAAGTAATAGTTGCTGTAATTTAAGCAATACTGAATCTATTAAGATATGGCAAGACTAGTGGATTCTTGAACTTCATTCAGCTCTTACTCAGAAGTCTAATGCAATGAATCCTACAATTATGTCAAGGTCAAACAACTTTTCAACAACAATGATAGCTGAAATTTGACTATGATACATTATATTTTCACCTCTTAAGTTGCTAGACTCATATCAGGGATTAAAATTCATCATTATCAAAAACACACCTTGGTCTGCACTCTTGAAAAAAATTACTTATTTCCTTGGAAATCTGCAGGAAAATCTATGAGGAAAAATTCAACAACAACACTACTAGTCCGGGTATTAAAAAAACTTGGAAAGAACTATTGAGGCTGCCAATCATCCTAAGGATTCTGCAAATTCTATATAAATGTTTTTTTCATAATATCCTTCCTACCAGGGAAATGCTTTCTTATGTGGACAGAAATTTGGACATGGCATATCTTTTCTGCAATAATATCCTAAAATCGGCTTCTTATCTAATCATTCACTAGAGTCATTCTAGAGTCGTGCAGTTTGCTCTTTTAGGGAGACGATTTGTGATAACAGAATATCAGTTGGTTTGAAAGTTTCCATCATGGTCAAATTTCAGTGGAGGAAATTGGGAAAAGAGGCACCATAGCATGGATTATATAGAATGAAAGACGTCATAAGATCTTTCAAAACAGTCATACTTGAAAAATCGGGGGTACAACAACCACACCCAATATTTCGTTTGGCAATCTGAATAGACAAACTCCAATATACTTTCAAGAGAATCAACTAGACAGTCAGACTCAATCTAGAGAAAAGTATATCAAAGAGTTTTATATCTCAATTGTTAGATTGCTCGGTCGAACTCGCAAGCAAGCATGTTTGTCAATGTTAGTGATCAAAACTATAAGTCTTGATTTCTAGCTTATTTATGGATGTCTCGGACTATGACATAGATTGTGTAGTTGATCTTGGATTCACGATGTTCATCATTTGAAGAAGAAGAACTACTAAGGGGAGCTTGTGGAACTTCATCGACAAAAGGTATGTGGAGACTTAAACTCATCTATCACTTGGAAAGTCTATTTCTACTCTATCTCCTATATTGAGACATAAGTCATATTACGATATAGTTTTCTATATACACATTTGAGATTTCGAGCTGAGTTTATCTCGCTTACATATTTATCGAAATATGTGTTGGCAAGCTTTCGCTTCGACCAAGTTCATCTTATATCATGTGAAAATTGCCGAGTAACATCTTACATGGTTTTTGTGATACAATCATTTGGTGTAGAATTGGAATGTTTCGATAATGATTATTTCAATATCTTGAAAATTGCTTTGATGCTAATAGTGTGTGAAGACGGCTATTGTCATCCTATAAGAATGTTTCAATGATTGAAATAAAGAACTTAGAATCATGTATCGATCTTTGGATATAAGCATATAGTGTGTTAGCACATTTGTGTATAAGTCCAAAACCGGGAACCAAATGTATACATACTTGTATGTGTACTAAATGGTTGATAGAGACTGGGTAAGTATGCGTACCCATACGCATACTGGCGGAAGTTCACGACCGTGAATTTCTGCTGAGTTTGGAAATCAATACCAACTCAAACCAGTTACCTAAGTATGCGTACCCGTACGCATACTGGCGGAAAGTTCACGTGCGTGAATTTCTGCTGAGTTTGAAAACCAAAACAAACTCAAATCCGGTTACTTAAGTACGCATACTTAAGTGGTTACTTTCTAAAATCGGTTGTGTACATGGACCTAAACATTTATAAAATAAGGAATGCAATCTTTGAAAACCGTGGCTATAATGTTCATGTATTGATTCGAGTGAATCAAACCGATTTTGCTTCAATTGTGTTATTGTATACTTCTATGAGAATACAGCAATTGAACCACTCTTTAACTAGTTTCATTTGAGTCATTTGAACTAGTTATGGTTAAGATGAATAAGGTTGATATGAGAGTAATCATATGGCTAACTTCGGTTAACTATTGGTGAGTCAACATGGTGTACACGTTTGGGTACGGTTACATAAACCTAAAAGAGGGTACATTTCATTTGTGTATAACAAGCTAAGTTCGATCTAACAATTGAAAGATATTAGCTTGGTTGGATCAGGTTTTTCATCTAACGGTGAATATTGAATGCTTTGTTACAAATGTAACTTGGATTTCAAACCCCTATTTGAAAACTATATAAGGGAGAACTCTAGCAACTGGGAAACCTAATCCCTACACCTCCTGTGTGTTACTAGTTGCATAAATAGAGTCGATTTTCCTTTAACCTTAGGTTTCTATCGAGACCCTGTGGGTTAACGACTTCAAAGACTTCATTGGGATTGTGAAGATAGACCCAACTATTCTCTTGTAGTTGCGTGTTCTGATCTTGCCCGATTCTATCGTATTGAGTACAATTGAAATAATTGACTCGAGATTAATATCTCCGATAGGCAAGATAAAAGTAATCACAAACATCTTCGTCTCATCGTTTGTGATTCCACAATATCTTGTTTCGCTAGTCGATTAAGATTATTGTGAGGTGATTGATAATACTAGGCTGTTCTTCGGGAATATAAGTCCGGTTTAGCAATTGGTTCCTGTTCACCTTGATTTATCAAAAAACGGAACAAAAACTCTTGGGTATTTCTGTGGGAGACAGATTCATTCAATCCTATAGACTTTTCTATGTGAGACAAATTTGTTTATCAAGTCTTCGACTTTGGGTCATAGCAACTCTTGGTTGTGGGTGAGATAAGCTAAGGGAATCAAGTGTGTAGTATCCTGCTGGGATCAGAGACGTAAGGAACGCAACTGTACCTTGAATCAGTGTGAGATTGATTAGGGTTAAACTACAGTCCAGTCCGAAGTTAATTGGTAGTAGGCTAGAGTTTGTAGCGGATTAATACAGTATGGTGTTCAAACTGGACTAGGTCTCGAGGTTTTTCTGCATTTGCTATTTTCTTCGTTAACAAAATTATGGTGTCTGTGTTATTTCTTTTCCGCATTATATTTTGTTATATAATTGAAATATCACAGGTTGTGCGTTAATATCAATCAAATAGAATATCCAACCTTTGGTTGTTGATTTAAATTGATTGACACTTGAACATTGGTCTTTCGTACCGTTCAAGTTGTTTCACATAATAATCAAGCTCGCGGATTTCTATCTGTTTGATTTGTTGATTACATTGTGAAACAGATATATTAAACTCTTTGATATACTTTTCTCTAGATTGAGTCTGACTGTCTAGTTGATTCTCTAGAAAGTATATTGGAGTAACTCCTCTCATATTGCCAAATGAATTGTTGGGTGTGGTTGTTAGACCCCCGCATTTTCAATTTGTATCAGAGAAGGCAAACACATTAAAGACCTCATAAGTCTGTGTTTGTAGCGATCTGATATGGACAAAAGTGTTATCTCTATAAACGTACCACCAGTCTTCGATGGCTCAAATTACTTGTGGTGGAATTTTTTTATGCGTGCCTTTCTTCAAGCGCGTGATTTTCAATCATGGGTTTATGTCGTTAATGGCTATGATGCTCCCATTGTGGCAGTAGGAAATGCGATCGTTCCAAAGGATATTAGTGCATATGATGTTGCAGAGATACTTGCTGCAAAGCAAAACTCTAACGGTTTGAATGCCATTATACATGCCATTACCGCAGATGTTCAGCACCATGTGACTACGTGCACTAGGTCTAAAGATGCTTGGGATATCTTAGAAACCGCATTCGAAGGGAATACCAGTGAGAAGGAAGATAGGCTTCAAAACCTAAATTCCGATTGGGAAAACCTTCGTATGGCAGATGAAGATTCATTTGATGAGTTTAATCGCAAAGTGTCTGAAATTTTTAATGCATCTTTTGCATTGGGTAAGACTATTCCTGAAAAGGACATTGTGATAAAAATTCTCAGATCGCTGCCATCTAGATACGATTCTAAGAATAATGCCATCATTGAGGGAAATAACCTTGATGCTCTCTCCAGAAATACGTTGGTTGGAAAGCTAAAGATCTTTGATCATGAGCATACATACAAAATCGGAAAGGATGTTGCCTTCAAAGCACAAAGGAACACTAAATTACTTGACAAAAGTAAAAGTGTTTGCATCTCTGAGGATGATCTTTCTGAGACTGATTCATCAGATGAAGATCTTGACAAGTCAGTCTCTTTGATCACAAGACAATTTAGAGATCTTCTATTGAAGAGAAGTAAACGGTTCTCCAGAGATAAACCCAGATCATCAGGTAAACCTCACAATCGCATTCCTCATAAAAACAGGGATGCTGACGAGGCTGATGATGAGGATATGCCACAGTGCTTTAAGTGTAAAGGTTTTGGTCATTTAGCAAATGAGTGTCCGAACCGTAGAAAATACACTGGGAACAAAGGTCTTGCTGCAACTCTTGATGAAATGTCTGATCACTATGATTCCAATGAAGACGAAAAATCAAGTGTTGCACTACTTTGTGAAGATATTGATTTTGATATTTGTAGCAATACATACATCAATCTTGATATTCTTTCAGAAGGAGACACAACCAATCTGGAAGAAAAAATTGACCTTTCTGTTGGAAACTCTATGTCTGATTTTTCAGGTACCACTCTGTGCCTTGCAGCTTGCACATCTCAGGCGTCTGAATCAGCTTATCCGTTGACATGCTCTTATTGTTCACTTAAAGGTCATGAACTTTCAAAGTGTTTCAAGTATAAACACAAGATGAGACATGTCAAGAAACTTCAACGAAGAGCGAATCGACTAGCAAACAAGCTTAAACTTGTTCAAAAAACCGCTGAGGTATGTAAGATTTTATCCTCTTCAAAGAAGTTGGTTTCCAAAGATAAGACAAGACCATTAGAGAAGAGAGTATGGTCAAAACATTTTGATAGACAGGGTTCTATGAATTCCTTTCAAAAAGGTTATGGTGGACAAATTGTTGTTCACTGCAGCACAACTTAATTGTGTTGTTTTGGTGCATCTTGTCTCATGTGCCTGATCAAAAGAGACAAGATTGTCACCTCAGGCTTTAAGAAAAGAAAAGTAGCTTTTTTTCCTTAGCTTTTCCTTGTTTTGCAACTTTGGAATTCTTTCATATCTATTTGATATTGGAAGGAACTTCCCTGTCTTATCAATAAAAGAGGGTTATTCCCGAAAATTATACTCTCTTTAGGGTTGTGAATTGTGCGTGCGCGAACCTGTGCTGTTAAAGGTTCTATAACCCTACATTCCTTTTTCCTTCCTTGAAACTCTTTTTTATCTCAAGACTGCTTGTTGAGCTTAAATTGTGATTTCCTCTCACAAATCCATACTCTTATGGATACTCAAGGCATCATGTCTTCTGAGGGAAAAGATGTTAATGTGATTGTTAAGCCATCAATCATGAAGGAAAAAGAGAAATCTTTGTTACCTCCAACTTTGAAAAGAAAAAGAAGGAATGTGAGGAAGCCAAGAGTTGTTCCTTCAAATTCTCAGAAGTTTTCTGATGTTCTTAAAGAGTTGAAGGAAACAAGGAAGGAGATTCAGCAAATAAAGGTGTTTATGGGTAAAAACTGATTCTGCTGAAAATGGTAAATTTGGGTGTGCCGCCGAGAAACAAATCTAAACCCTAAACAAATGCACTGCACATGAGTACTTTAGATTCGAGAGATCAATCTGTACAATTCTGGCCTAAACCAACAAATGGTTGTTCAAGACTTGCTTCGGTCACAAAGTGAAGGAGAGGGGTTGATCTTAGGGAGGGAAGCGAAGAAGGTGTTGAGATCAAAATATTGGATTTTGAAGGTGTGGCTGTTTTATGACTTGTATCCGACTTTGGAGATGGCTTGCGGAATGTAAGCTATCAGTTCTTTTATGTTTTTCTGAATACTTGTGTTGATAACACTTGTGTTCCTGTTGTCGAAATAGGTCGAAAACCTATTTATACAAGTCATGATTGAGCACACCTGATCTCGTAGGAAGTGGAGACAGTTAAGTAGTGGAGAAGTGGAGTCGTGTAAAAAGTGGTGACCATCATGTTTCCATCACGAGGGAAGACTGGTCAGCCTCACACCCACTACTCACTTACTGCCCATTAACGTCCGCCTTTTCCTGACACTTTCTTGTAATGGGCGCGTTGCACACCGCTCGCTGTAAACCGCCAGACCAATATCCCAGTGAGCATACCCCAATTTGTGACATGTTTGATGTCTCGAGTATTTTTGTGGAAAATATGCAGCAGATTGCTGAGTGGGTCTTGTATGCAAGACCTAGTTATTCTGACCAATCGCGCGCAAACTAGGCAACGGGTGATCATGTATGGCGAGCTAAGTCATAAGACTTGCTGCAAGAAATAGCGTGTGACACTATTAAGTTAGTCTTGGTTGGTCGCCTGAGATTTAATCTAGGTCGCGAAGTTGGACGACCAAGATTGTAATTTATGGAAGAAGGCGTCCGTTGATTATGGCCACATCTCGTTAGCGCCTGCCAGTGGCATAGTGGCGTAATGGCGCGGCCACTATATCTTGGCATGTTGGTGTTAGATCCAAATAAGACACAACAATATTGGCTCTAGTTGCCGTATCAAACTTAATGCCTTAGGTGGCATTATTTGGCATGGGACGGTATAGCGGTCTTAACCAAATTAGGGTTTGTCATGTCAAATCCCTAATTAGTGTGTGCGGCTATGTTGACGTGACGACCACTAGGTGTTGGCGCGGTTTGGCTTTATTTAATGCGTGTGGCGGATTTAGAGCGACATGTTTGGTCGATGGAATGGAGACCGACAAGCAGCATGGGGCCGACCTCATTCTAAATGTGTGTGCCGCATTTAGAGCGACCTGATTGGTCGATGGGAAAGGGGGGCCGGCAAGGGAAACATGGAGCGTGGCCATCCGGCTACAGGTGGTGCCTGCTAGGGCGAACTGGCCAGCCATGTGGCGCGGCCACGCCTCCTCTTGTTGCTTCTCCTATTTTCCGCAACTTCTCTTTTATTTCTTGCTTTCTGATTTTTGGTAAGACTTTGCTCCTACTAGTCCATGGCGGATTAATTTCCTAGCTTACCTAGGTTTGGTCTCAACCAATAGGGTTCGAGATATTGCGCAGGGCGCAAAAAACCAAATTTTTGCAAATAGGTAAAATTAGGTTAGAAAATTGAATTTCATGAGATGACGCAAAATTAAACAATTTTCGATAAATTATCTGTGCATTGGCACAAGAAATCTCTTTATCAGAGAGCGGTACAACTTGCGTGTTCCTGAGTATTTTCATGCAGATCTTAATACTGACACTTCGGGAAATTCATGCTACTCCACTGCAAGTGAACAATAATTGTCATGTCATACAAATATTAAGAGTTCAGCTGAGGAACATAGCATAGGAAAATACTCGACAGGCTGTACATTAGTGAATAATGCAAGCGGGAGTTTAATAAAATTTATAGAATATTTGGGATTGTTGCTACATGCACCATTCTGGATAAATTATATATATATATATACTGAATTGCTCAATACATATGCAAGTAAAGAGGCTTGGGCACTCATCACTCTTAAATGGCTCAATTTTTTTGCAGAACGACGGCGCATTTAATACAGGGTTTTACAATCTTAGCCCCGAACTAAAAACCACCATCAACATTAAGTCTCCTGCTTAGCACGTAACAGTAACATTGTTGCGGGGTAAGCACTAGATGGTGACAGTCAAGATTAAAATTGAAAAGATAAAGCAGGTAGATATTACCAGGAAAATTCTAATCGTCCTTCAGCAATGGGGCCGCGCGGCCAGTGGTCTTCGTAGTAGCGTGTTGCTAGCTCGGCTATGGAGCATGAGTGCTATGGGCCCAGCCATCTATTCCTGTTAATGGAGCAAAAAGGAATCTTTCTTCTGGAAACTCTATTCGTATAAAAAAGGGGTATCAACCCTTTTCAGTTTTTGTTGCTCGTCTGGCTCCATGCTTTTGTCTGCGGTAGCCGACTCCTCTTCGTCACTATCAGCAGTTCCATCATGATCGTGCCAATCATCGACAGCAAGGCAAGTACATCTTGTTTTTGTATTTTAGTTGTGAGTGTAATATCTATGAGTAGTTGATCAAACTTGGATATTAGTTGTGAGTGTAATATCTGTGAGTGTGAATGACGTTCTTTGTTAGCAGCGGCAGAGCGAGCATCAATGGCAACAAATAAATCTCCAATAGTTATAATCAGCAGCAAGGCAAGCCAGGAGAACTCAAGGTAGGTGCTCTTTTCTCTTTTGCGCATGTAGCTAACAGTACCATCGATCTTTTCCAGAATGTGTAATAAGGTTTTGTCTCCAGAAGAACGAGCATCTAACCTCTCCAGTGGGTTTCAAAATTTACCAAACTCCACTGCACTCCTGGGATGGATGGATGAAATATATGTTCGGCAATGATCATGTCAGGGCTAATCTTGGAGAATGTAGCTGCGTTGTTTATCCGTCCTTGACTTTAAGTTATTTGGTGTTTGGAATGCTGAGCCGGTGTCTGGAAGGCTTATTCTTGCCTTTCTGATTGCGATGATGATATGCTGTGGATGCTTGTATGGTAGAAATCTTCCGGAGCCGTTGGGTGAAGTAGACGAGCTGGGAGGCGTTCCGTTGTCGACGTGCTGCTATCAAGTCTTCAAGGACTTCATTCCAAGCGACATCCTTTGAACCATCTTATGAATCTTGGACTAATGTATCGAATGGGATGCGATGAGCAGTCCCTAGTTACACTTCTGTCTGGTCATAGATCTGATGGCGTGGCCGGATATGTGAATATCTCTGCGGCGTTCTTTTGGAGTCTTTGATGCATGTGTACGGCTTCATGTTGAGAAATTCCTGCAGCTCGTAAAGCTTAGACAGTGACGATGTTGACATCAGAAATAACCTGGTTGAGGGAAGTGAAGGCATCCCATGCTGGTAGTCCCTACGTGTAATTATCCTGAGCCTATTTTCTCGTGGAAGATGTGCTTCTACTGCATTCGCTGGTAAGGTGGTGACTGCGTTTGAACTTCTAAATCTGAAGGAGGCTTCAGTCCCCAAGTATAGCCTACTTTGATTGTATCACCTTGAATCCACGCCTATGGGATTTTATACAAGCTTATTGTACTCTCCTGGATGCGATGCTGGGATGCTTGGAATATCACATGGACGAAATATTCTGGATAACGAAGAGGTAGAAGTGAGAGAGTTATTTTGTTAATCGTGGCTCCCCCTGTTTCTTCAAAAAATGTTTCAGCCGCATCTATGGAGTTATCTCATGAATCTTTGATTGTTGTCGGGGATGGACTGCGATGGGCAGTCCCCAGTCGCACTTCTCTTTAGTTACTAAAGTTGTTTTCTCTTAGTAGGCTTGGGATCCGTCACGGCCTCGTAAAGTGTTGCAGGCGCCTTCCAGACAAAGAGGTGATGATATCCTTATGCTACACCTTTGAAGAGTAGATGACCTTGTCGTGGCTATAACTTTTGGTTGACCGTGTCTTCTGAGCTTTGACAGTGAAGGGATTCTGTGTAGAGCCTCAGTCCCCAAGTGTGGTTTACATGTTTCTATCTTGTATGGTCGGTGGGTTGACCATGATAAAGATATCACCATCTTGCATCCTTACTGGTTAATCTATTACTTCTTCCATGTGAAACTAAAATATGGAGAAGTGCGGATTACCTTTGTAGTGGTTGTTGCTATGCTGAAGCTCTTGCTATCAACAAACGAGCAACAAAGGTTCTTGGCAGCAGCTGTGATCAGAAGAGACTACATTGTCGTGGGAACAAAATAGGTTGGCTGGAATTGCATGGGCGTCCATGGAAGAAAAGGGATTGGCTGGACGTGTAAGCGAGTAAAACTGTCCACGAGCTTTGGCAGGATGGGACAAAAAATGGCCACAACTATGAACCTTGGCTGGCTGCGATCACGATCCTTGACAGGTTGGAGTGTGGCGGCTACGGCATGATTCTTGGCAGGAAGGAGTGGCGGCTATGGGCATGAACCTTGGCAGGAAGGAGTGGCGGCTATGACCCGATCCTTGGCAGGAAGGAGTGGCGGCTACGACACGATTCTTGGAAGGAAGGAGTGGCGGCTATGGGAACGAACCTTGGCAGGAATGATTGGCGGCTATGGCACGATCCTTGGCAGGAAGGAATGGCGCCTACGGCACGATATTTGGCAGGAAGGAATGGCGGCTACGGCACGATATTTGGCATGAAGGAGTGGCGGCTACGGCACGATCCTTGGCAGGAAGGAGTGGCGTGGCGGCCACGGTCACGGACTCTGGTAACACGCAAGGATTTGCTCGGACATTATGGCCCAAAAGAATGATTCCTTCTTTTAATATAACTCATGAGGTTATTTCTTCTTATCCTTCTCTTTTCTTATTTAGGCGAAGTAGCTCTTTCATGATTCTATGCGTGCGGCAGCTTGCCTATTGTTGCTTGCCTGCGACCTTGGTGTATTGACTTGATAAAAATTTCAGATTTGTGTCTCTTTGCCAAAATGGCCGCAAAATCTTCGTCCGATATCGGAATGAGGTGATTGACCTCTCATTATTTTGCTAAGAGGAAAATCTAAAATTTTCAAAAACAATTTATTCATTCGGAGTCCGTTTGGTGGGTGAAAAGTATCTGACTCCGAGAATTCATAACTTTCCAAGAAGAATTATGTAGGTTTTCAGCTGTCACGTAGTCGAGAGTTTCGGCTTCTATTTATAGATCATTCATAGGATTGATGTGCCCTTTTAGTATGTTGTAGAATACTTACATACGAATCGTTTGGTATATGTATCACTTCCAGATTCTTCACCAATTAGCACAAGTTTCAATTCTTCCGGAGGGCAGTGTAAAAACGTTTCTGACGGAGTTCTTGCAAAACGACCCGTAACCTTTCTAAACCACATGCCATGTCCGTGGGTGACGCTGCTGATGAGGTGTCTCTCTTTGTGAGTTATCTGTTGATGTGTTAGCACTAGCAGTATACTTGAAAATCGAGGGCTTCAATTCTGGATCCCATGACGTAGTCATCGAGATGCCTGTTATTTTGCTGGAACATCCCAGTGTAGGTTCTTCCGGTAGGAAATTTGGAGAACTCTTCAGCATTACCCGCTTCCCTGGGCAAAGGAAATATGGGAAACGTGGATCCTTTGGGTGCAGCAACTTCTCGAATCTTCCTCTGCGTGAAGTTATCTCGGCTGTGGATTCTTTCCTGACATGATGGTGTAGGCACCGTTATCTTCTTAAGGATGCTCTCTTGACCTGTCGGCTCAAGTAGATCTGAAGATATCATGGGCTTGCTCTTGCTTGGGTCGGCATAATAGGCGAACCCCTATGAATGATTTGAAGATGTGTCAAGCCTCCTTTGTTATTATAGATGTACGAATTCCCATAATTGCGCCATGATCTGGATCTACACATTTTGCTGATGAAGTGATAGCGGATACTCCTGACCAAAAAATGGTAGTAGTGGTGGAATGGAGATAGACCATCGCTTTCGTGATCTCTGCAGGTGCCTTTCTAGGACTCCACTAGTGTTGAGATTTGTTGTCGACTATCTCCATACTGGAACAACGGCTATGCGAATCTTCCTTTTATCTCCCTGAGTGTGGACCCTGGAGACATTAATATCGGTGATAACTTTGAGGCGTTTCCGGCTTGCTCCATATAACACTTATGGTGTTGCAGATGTGGCTGCTCCATTCGGACCTCGAGAGAAGCCATTGTGCCCTCATAATTAGTAATCACGTCTTCATGTGTCTTCAAGCGGCTTTATGGTCCTTTCATCTAGGAGATTTACTGGTGCTTAGCTTTCCAAGGCGTTTCTAGTAGCATTGCTTGAAATAGCATTTTTGTGAAGCTTCTTAGCGAACGGAACACCAGAATTGAAATTGGCTGTTGAACCTAATTTGAGTTTAATGATTGAATTGGATCTGAGATCCACCCTTTTTAAATTGAGAAAAATGGAATGAATCCTGAGAAACCGATTTTGCAACCGAGAGATTAATCTCCCACTGTGGTCGCCAGTTGTTTATGGGTAAAAACTGATTCTGCTGAAAATGGTAAATTTGGGTGTGCCGCCGAGAAACAAATCTAAACCCTAAACAAATACACTGCACGTGAGTACTTTAGATTCGAGAGATCAATTTGTACAATTCTGGCCTAAACCAAGAAATGTCCATTCCAGACTTGCTTCGGTCACAAAGTGAAGGAGAAGGGTTGATCTTATGGAGGGAAACGAAGAAGGTGTTGAGATCAAAATATTGGATTTTGAAGGTGTGGCTGTTTTATGACTTGTATAGAAATTTGGAACTGGCTTGCGGAATGTAAGCTATCAGTTCTTTTGTGTTTTTCTGAATACTTGTGTTGATAACACTTGTGTTCCTGTTGTCGAAATAGGTCAAAAACCTATTTATACAAGTCATGATTGAGCACACCTGATCTCATAGGAAGTAGAGAAAGTTAAGTAGTGGAGAAGTGGAGTCGTGTAAAAAGTGGTGACCATCATGTTTCTATCACGAGGGAAGACTGGTCAGCCTCACACCCACTACTCACTTACTTCCCATTAACCGTCCGCCTTTTCTTGACACTTTCTCTAATGGGCGCGTTGCACGCCGCACGCTGTAAACTGCCAGACCAATACCCCAGTGAGCATCCCCCAGTTTGTGACATGTTTGATGTCTCGAGTATTTTCGTGGAAAATATGCAGCAGATTGCTGAGTGGGTCTTGTGTTCAAGACCTAGTTATTCTGACCAATCGCGCGCAAACTAGGCGGCGGGTGATCATGTGTGGCTAGTAAAGTCATGAGACTTGCTGCAAGAAATAGCGTGTGACGCTATTAAGTTAGTCTTGGTTGGTCGCCTGAGATTTAATCTAGGTCGCGAAGTTGGACGGCCAAGATTGTAATTTATGGAAGAGGGTGTCCGTTGATTATGGCCACATCTCGGTAGCGCCTGCCAGTGGCATAGTGGCGTATTGGCGCGGCCACTATATCTTGGCATGTTGGTGTTAGATCCAAATATGACCCAACAATATTGGCTCTAGTTGCCGTATCAAACTTAATGCCTTAGGTGGCATTATTTGGCATGGGACGGCATAGCGGTCTTAACCAAATTAAGGTTTGGCATGTCAAAGCCCTAATTAATGTGTGTGGCTATGTTGACGCGATGACCACTAGGTGTTCGCACGGTTTGGCTTTATTTAATGCGTGTGGCGGGTTTAGAGCGACCTGATTGGTCGATGGAAAGGGGCCCGGCAAGCAGCATGGGGCCGGCCTCATTATAAATGCGTGTGGCGCATTTAGAGCGAC
>JAJJMB010010184.1:548781-608046 GCA_023531105.1 Papaver atlanticum | reverse complement strand
GGCCTCATTATAAATGCGTGTGGCGCATTTAGAGCGACCTGATTGGTCGATGGAAATGGGGCCGGCAAGCATCATGGGTCCGGCCTCATTCTAAATGCGTGTGGCGCATTTAAAGCGACCTAATTGGTCGACGGAAAGGGGGCCGGAAAACATCATAGGGCCGGCCTCATTCTAAATACGTGTGGCGCATTTAGAGCGACCTAATTAGTCGATGGAAAGGGGGCCGGAAAGCAGCATGGGGCCGGCCTCATTCTAAATGTTGTGGCGCATTTAGAGCGACCTGATTGGTCGATGGAAAGGGGGCCGGAAAGCATCATGGGGCCGGCCTCATTATAAATGCGTGTGGCGCATTTAGAGCGACCTGATTGGTTGATGGGAAAGGGGGCCAGCAAGGGCAACATGAAGCGTGGCCATCCGTCTACAGGTGGTGCCTGCTAGGGCGAACTGGCCAGCCATGTGGCGCGGCCACGCCTCCTCTTGTTGCTGCTCCTATTTTCCGCAGCTCCTCTCTTATTTCTTGCTTTTTTATTTTTGGTAGGACTTTGCTCCTACTAGTCCATGGCGGATTAATTTCCTAGCTTACCTAGGTTTGGTATCGACCAATCGGGTTCGAGATATTGTGCAGGGCGCAAAAAACCTAATTTTTGCAAATATGTAAAATTAGGTTAGAAAATTGAAGTTCGTGAGCTGACACAAAATTAAACAATTTTCGATAAATTATTTGTGCATTGGCACAAGAAATCTCTTTATCAGAGAGCGGTACAACTTGCGTGTTCCTGAGTATTTTCATGCAGATCTTAATACTGACACTTCGGGAAATTCATGCTACTCCGCTGCGAGTGAACAGTAATTGTCATGTCATACCAATATTAAGAGTTCAGCTGAGGAACATAGCATAGGAAAATACTCGACAGGATGTACATTAGTGAATAATGCAAGCGGGAGTTTAATAAAATTTATAGAATATTTGGGATTGTTGCTACATGCACCATTCTGGATAAATTATATATATATATACTGAATTGCTCAATACATATGTAAGTAAAGAGGCTTGGGCACTCATCACTCTTAAATGGCTCAATTTCTTTGCAGAACGACGGCGTATTTAATACAAGGTTTTACAATCTTAGCCCTAAACTAAAAACCACCATCAACAAAAGGCTTTTGTTATGAGAACTCTTGAAATTCATAAGGCCCTGGTTTGACATCATCAGCCTAGAAGGTTTGTTGGAATTGACTCCTTTCTTCACGAACCCTATGTACCTATGGCTGTTGACGACAAGGTGTTCGGGGACGATAAAGAATTCTTCAGAGGTTTCAATGTCTAGGAAACTTCTTATGAGAATTTATTTCTTGTATTTTTTAGAAGGATTACTAGGGTTTGGAATAGCCATTATTGTGAGTACACATAGCTATTTCCAACGTTTTCATCTTCAGTGTTTTTAGATTTATTTATTTAAATTCTAAGTTATTTGGAAGATGATTTTTTGCAACTTTAATCTTTATGATTTATATATTGCAAATTGTTATTGGATATGTTGTTTACGTCCGTGAACCTGTGACTGTCCCATACTTGTTCAAAAGTTATCTCTATTATGTCGGTATGAAAGTATTGATAAAAGATAGAATGAA
Source organism: Papaver atlanticum (assembly GCA_023531105.1). Classification (NCBI taxonomy): domain Eukaryota; kingdom Viridiplantae; phylum Streptophyta; class Magnoliopsida; order Ranunculales; family Papaveraceae; genus Papaver; species Papaver atlanticum. The sequence continues at coordinate 606,414 of JAJJMB010010184.1, read as the reverse complement.
CTTTTGACAATACAAAAGTTAAAGCCTTTTATGTCATTATTTTGATAAAAGAAAGGATAAAACTTTTGTTTACAAGGATTAAGTCTATTATATGTCATTGTGCAAATAGTGATGAAAAATAGAATGAATCCTTGTTTATTCTGCAGTTTTGGTCTTCTCCGATCCACATCTTGTGCATATACTGTGTTGCTCCGTAAGTTCTCTTATGTAGAGCATGGCCAATTGAATTTATCACTTTCTTGTGGTTAATTTAGTTGTATATTCCAATTGAACTAATCATGGTTTCTATTGTGGTTATTTCAATTGAATATTTTGGATACAAATTCATGTTTTCATGTGATTTGGTTATATCCAAAGAAATCCTTTTTTTCTTGTAAAAGCAAGGTTGCCTTTGTTATTCTTTTGGGGATGACATTTTATGGGGGAGAGTTCTTTTTGAACTTGTGTTTTATTGCCAAATCTTTGTGGGGAGTGCGGCTGTGGAATATTATAGGGGTTATCTTATATCTTTATAAACTCCTTGATGAATGCATTTAGCTTCGGATTTATGATGGCATCTAAATAAGTTGGTATGGTATTCTCTTTTGGTCATGAAGTATCTCTATGAAACTTTCATGAGGATCCCACTAGTTTTTGTACCTTTGCCAATTTATATTGACAAAAAGGGGGAGAATTAATATGTAGTTTCATACTACAAATACATATGGTTTACGGATCATTATGTAAGGGGGAGTGGTTTTCATGTCGAGATGAAGTATTGACTAAGGGGGAGTGATACATATCACCATAGTATTGTTGTCAAAGTTGTGATACAATTGAACTTTGATGCTGTGTAATAATACTATGACATTGTATAACAATGATCGAGAGCATTTGTTATCGCTACGGATCTTCAACAACTGAGTTGAACACGTTTAGAATCATGGAGTACTTGGAAGTGACGAAGTTTTCGAGTCGTGTTGAAGATGCCAAGGAGATCAAGCATTTGGATGAGAAGCTACAAAGTTTTATTTATTTTGTAATCCATATGTATTGATAGTTTTGTCACTAAAATTGACAAAGGGGGAGATTGTTAGAGCATTGCTCGGTCGAAATCGCATGCGTTGCTATCTCAAGCATGTTTGTCAATGTTAGTGATCAAAACTATAAGTCTTGATTTCTAGCCTATTTATAGATGTCTCGGACTAGGACATAGATTGTGTAGTTGAGCTTAGACTTCACGGCGTTCATCATTTGAAGACGAAGAACTACTAAGGGGAGCTTGTGGAACTTCATCGACAAAAGGTATGTGGAGACTTGAACTCATCTATCACTTGGAAAGTCTATTTCTACTCTATCCCCTATACTGAGACATAAGTCGTATTACGATATAGTTTTGTATATACACATTTGAGATTTCGAGTTGAGTTTATCTCACTTACATATTTCTCTAAATATGTGTTGGAAAGCTTTCGCTTCGACCAAGTCATCTTATATCATGTGAAAATTACCGAGTAACATCTTACATGGTTTGTGTGTTACAATCATTTTGTATAGACTTGGAATGTTTCGATAATGATTATTTCAATATCTTGAAAATTGCTTTGATGCTAATAGTGAGTGAAAACGGCTATTGACATCCTCTAAGAATGTTTCAATGATTGAAATAAAGAGCTTAGAATCATGTAACCATCTTTGGATATAAGCATATAGTGTGTTCGCACATTTGTGTATAAGTCCAAAACCGGGAACCAAATGTATACATACTTGTGTGTGTACTAAATGGTTGATGGAGACTGGGTTCTGCTGAGTTTGGAAATCAAAACAAACTCAAACAAGTTACCTAAGTATGCGTACCCGTACGCATACTGGCGGAAAGTTCACGTCCGTGAATTTCTGCTGAGTTTGAAAACAAAAACAAACTCAAATCCGGTTACTTAAGTACGCATACCCATACGCATACTTAAGTGGTTACTTTCTAAAATCGGTTGTGTACATGAACCTAAACATTTATAAAATAAGGAATGCAATCTTTGAAAACCGTGGCTATAATGTTCATGTATTGATTCGAGTGAATCAAACCGATTTTGCTTCAATTGTGTTCTTGTATACTTCTATCAGAATATAGCAATTGAACGGCTCTTTAACTAGTTTCATTGAGTCATTTGAACTAGTTATGGTTAAGATGAATAAGGTTGATATGAGAGTAATCATATGGCTAACTTCGGTTAACTATTGGTGAGTCAACATGGTGTACACGTTTGGGTACGGTTACATAAACCTAAATGAGGGTACATTTCATTTGTGTGTAACAAGCTAAGTTCGATCTAACAGTTGAAATATATTAGCTTGGTTTAATCAGGTTTTTCATCTAATGGTGAATATTGAATGCTTTGTTACCAAGGTAACTTGGATTGCAAACCCTAATTTGAAAACTATATAAAGGAGAACTCTAGCAACTGGGAAACCTAATCCCCACACCTCATGTGTGTTACTAGTTGCATAACTAGAGTCGATTCTCCTTTAACCTTAGGTTTCTATCGAGACCCTGTAGGTTAACGAATTCAAAGACTTCATTGGGATTGTGAAGCCAGACCCAACTATTCTCTTGTAGTTGCGTGTTCTGATCTTGCCCGATTCTATCGTATTGAGTACAATTGAAATAATTGACTCGAGATTAATATCTCCAATAGGCAAGATAAAAGTAATCACAAACATCTTCGTCTCATCGTTTGTGATTCCATAATATCTTGTTTCGCTAGTCGATTAAGATTATTGTGAGGTGATTGATAATACTAGGTTGTTCTTTGGGAATATAAGTCCGGTTTAGCAATTGGTTCCTGTTCACCTTGATTTATCAAAAGACGGAACAAAAACTCTTGGGTATTTCTGTGGGAGACAAATTTATTCAATCCTATAGACTTTTCTGTGTGAGACAGATTTGTTTATCAAGTCTTCGACTTTGGGTCGTAGCAACTCTTGGTTGTGGGTGAGATCAGCTAAGGGAATCAAGTGCGTAGTATCCTACTAGGATCAGAGACGTAAGGAACGCAACTGTACCTTGAATCAGTGTGAGATTGATTAGGGTTAAACTATAGTCCAGTCCGAAATTAATTGGTAGTAGGCTAGAGTCTGTAGCGGCTTAATACAATGTGGTGTTCAAACTGGACTAGGTCCCGGGGTTTTTCTGCATTTGCGGTTTTCCTCGTTAACAAAATTCTAGTGTCTATGTTATTTCTTTTCCGCATTATATTTTGTTATATAATTGAAATATCACAGGTTGTGCGTTAAGATCAATCAATTAGAATATCCGACCCCTGGTTTTGGTTTAAATTGATTGACACTTGAACATTGGTCTTTGGTACCGTTCAAGTTGTTTCACATAATAATCAGGCTCGCGGATTTCTATCTGTTTGATTTGCTGATTACATTGTGAAACTGAGATATTAAACTCTTTGATATACTTTTCTCTAGATTGAGTCTGACTGTCTAGTTGATTTTCTAGAAAGTATATCGGAGTATGTTCTCTCATATTGCCAAACGAATTGTTTGGTGTGGTTGTTAGACCCCCGCATTTTCTTCAATCTCTCAATTCAATCTGCAATCAGCAAATAGGAATTTGAGAGCCCGATTGAATATAAGAGAAATAACTTGAACGGTACCAAAGACCAATGTTCAAGGACCAATCAATTTCAATAAACAACCAAAGGTTGGATTTCCCAATTGATCGATTCAACTCACAACCTGTGATATTTCAATTATATAAAAAATTATAATGCGGAAAAGATATAACACAGATACCAGAAGTTTTGTTAACGAGGAAACCGCAAATGCAGAAAAACCCCGGACCTAGTCCAGATTTGAACACCACACTGTATTAAGCCGCTACAGACACTAGCCTACTACCAATGAACTTCGGACTGGACTGCAGTTGAATCCTAATCAATATCACACTAATTTCAAGGTACAATTGCGCTCCTTACGTCTCTGATCCCAGCAGGATACTACGCACTTGATTCCCTTATCTGATCTCACCCACAACCAAGAGTTGCTACGACCCAAATTCGAAAACTTGATAAACAAATCTGTTTCACACAAAAAAATCTATTGGAATAGATAAATCTGTCTCCCACAGAAATAACTACAATATTTTTTTTCCGTCTTTTGATAAATCAAGGTGAACATGAATCAATTGATATACCGGACTTATATTCCCGAAGAACAACCTAGAAATATCAATCACCTCACAATAATCTTAATCGTATTGTAGAGAAACAAGATATTGTGGAATCACAAACGATGAGACGAAGATGTTTGTGACTACTTTTAATCTTACCTATCGGAGATAAATCTCAAGCAAATCTTAGCAAAGATAATACTCAATCACGATAGTAAAAGTAAGATCAGAACACGCAACTACAGAGAAAATAGTTGGGTCTGGCTTCACAATCCAAAAAATGTCTTTAAGTCGTTAACCTACAGGGTTTCGTGAAAAACCTAAGGTTAGAGGAGAATCGACTCTAGCTTATACAACTAGTATCAACAGGAGGTGTGGGGATTAGGTTTCCCAGTTGCTAGAGTTCTCCTTTATATAGTTTTCAAATCAGGGTTTGCAATCTAAGTTGCCTTGGTAACAAAGCATTCAATATTCACCGTTAGATGAAAACCTGATTAGATTCAAGGTAATATCTTTCAACCATTAGATCAAACTTAGCTTGTTATACACAAATGAAATGTACCATCATTTAGGTTTAGTAACCGTACCTAAACGTGTACACCATGTTGGATCAACCGTAGTTAACCGAGGTTAGCTATATGAACACTCTCCTATCAATCTTATTCATCTTAACCATAACTAGTTCAAATGACTCAAATGAAACTAGTTAAAGAGTTGTTCAATTGCCATATTCTCATAGAAGTATAAGAGAACACAATTGAAGGAAAATCGGTTTGATTCACTCAAATCAATCATAAACATTATAGCCACGGTTTGCAAAAAATGCATTCCTTAATATATAAATGTATTAGTTCATGAACACATCGTCACTCGAAAAATTCCCCATTTTACAAAACACATCGTCATTATTTTTTCAGTAGCAAAAATCCTGAAAGTGTTATTATATGCAATGGGAGAGAAATAAAGTAGGGTTGTCAACGGAACCTATCGAAACGGTAACTGGCTTAGCCGGTATCGTTACCGATAATTTCTACTGGAATTCCGATACCGATAATTTCCGGCGGAACTTTTGAAATTCTAGTCGATACCGTTTCGTTAAGGTTATCGGATATCAGTAAAATCACCGATAAATACTGTTATCTGACAGAGTTCTACATAACCTGCTTTTCACACCCAAATTCAGTTCAAAATAAGAAGTTTTCGGTTGAAAATCCATGCCAAACACAACGCAATCACATACAACTGTTCAAGATTTGCTTAGTTATATGTTCTTGCAAAAAAAAAAAAACACAAAGAAATTCAAAAACAATTGTACCCTTGGACAATAATTAGCATTACCGGTAAATACCGATATCGGTAGTTAACCAACCGGTATGTGCTTCAACCGATACCGTTTCGTTAAGACAACAAAACCGATAAAATTCAGTTACCCATTTCCAATTATCGTTATATCGGAAAATTACCTATAGAAACTCGGATTATCGGTAACGGCTATCGGAATTTGGTACCCCATTGACAGCCCTACCGAAATATTATCTAAAATAGCTACAACCGGAAAACTTATTAACGAGTCAAAGGATGGTCCGCCGAATTACATTAGAGTTTTATCATAATTAACCTATCTTTTTCGTATCAAAAATGAAAATGAATAAACATCTGCCTCCATGTTTCTTTAGTGAACCTCTTTTTGAGCCCATTTTCCCCATGACTACCTATAACCTTGGACCGAGTCCGTCCCTGCCTCCAGGGAAGAAGCTGGCCTCAAGTCATTTGTGGATAAACCAAAACCTATAAGTCAATGCTGTGTATTGTTCACCTGCTGCACAACTTGATACAGAAGATTCATCTTTCATCATCCATGTGTCCTTCTCAGTCTTCGGGTACAGAGGGGGAAGGAGAATACGCGCTCTTGAAAGTACAGAAAACAGCTCCATATATTTGACTCTTCTCCAACAATCAGTTTGTCAGTTCGCATATGAGTTACTGTCATCCCTGGTAGGAACCCACCAACCAACACTACACTCACCATTCAACATTACCAAAAATTATTAATAAATATCTTAATGCAACTTGGGGGACATTCTCTGATATAGCTTATCTCTAAATTTTCAATTTTCAATTTTCACGCGGCATTCTACAAAAACACTGTCCAACTTTGATGGGTATTTCAATTTGAGCTCCCATTCCCAGGCTGGACAATGTCGATCCTACATACGGCAATCGTTTTTGTTTCCAGTTAAGGGGGTGAAAAAAATGCAGACGAGCATAATGTTTTCTTTTGTACATCAGAGAGTAGGAATACACAGTGTAAGATTCTTGTAAATTATAGTAGAGACCCTAGTTTAGAATTCGCCATTGTTTTTTTGTTCTTTTAACATAATTTGAAATCAGATACAGTTTTTTTTTGTCACTCCCTACCAGGATGAGCCAACTCATATTGTGCACTTGTCGGATGCAATAGGTAATCTAGAAGATTGGTAAAAAGTCAATGCATGGGGATGATGGTGTTGATAATACAACTAATTAAATATGATCCACATACTCAATTCCCTAATTAGAATAGCCTAAGTAACCTGCTTTTGATGTCGCCTAATTCATATTAAAAATACATCATCCATAGATATGTGTAGATATGCCTCAAAGTTTCTGTATTTTAAGCTAATTTCGCAGTGTATATCAGTATTTGTTGACTTATATCGGATTAGTTAAATATTAATTAGCACGCTGTTCTGATCACTGCTAGCCAAATATTCCCTTCTACGTTGATATACGGTCAAGCTGTTTTCTTAGTGCCTCAAATCTTTTAGGCGTCTTAAGTCAATATTGCAGATCATTGTTCTCGAGTTCATTAAAATACATTTGTTGAAATAGAAAAGAAAATATTCCCACAGTTCATCACTTTTTTGTAGTATGAAATCCCGTTTGTTATTAGAATAAGAGAAGCGGTAAATCTAAATCCAGTGCGCAAGAATTTGATTAGGGCCCTGGGGTAAGAGCCCATGAGAAGAAGCAAAGTAGATTTGTGCGTTTTACTACACATTGCGCAACTCAGTCAGTGAATCGCAATGTTGATCTTGGCGTCACCACCAACCAACCACTAAGTTCCCTATTCAAAGTCACAAAATTTTGATTGAAGATCTTTTCATATGGACCTGACCTCTTTATAAGTTTCTTTTAATTGCTTTTCTTCAATTTCTTCTTCGACTCCCACTCATATCAATATATCATCAATCTTCAAAGTTTCAAACTACATGCATCACTTTCATGTACTTAAAAGTACTACGACGTCAAAAATCGTTATTTGACCCCATTAATGATCAACGAATTTCATAAGAATCAACATAACAAAGCTGGATGTTTTAGTTTTATCATACACTCCATTTATAATGATTATAATGAAGTTTCATCTCTAGCCGTTCCCAACCCAAATTACCAAGAATGGAACTTCAAGGACGCGCTTATGCCTAAGCTGCTAATTATTGGTCGGCACTCGGCTCCTATTTCGAGTGCAACATAAAATTGTTTCACATTGTTAGCAGTGTATAAAAATTAGCAGCATAAACTGTGCTTAACAAGCAATCAGTCATTTTTTTGACTTTTCACCGTCAAACCAAACCAGCCAAAAGAGCCATGTCATGTCCCCTTGGACAACCGTTAAAAATCCAATAGAATTTCTAAAACATCAAACGAAATTAGGAATTTTGATTTGACAAAAATGAAAGCTTGTATTAACAGAGAGACCGAAACTGATCCAGTACTACATACTACAAAAAAGGAAAGTTACTGCTACTAAAAGGACAACAAAAGATGAAGAATACAAACTACAAAGAGATTGAAACTCTTTTTAAGTCTTAACTAGTACTGCTGGATCACTCCATAAGATTCAAGAGTAGGGAAATCGAAATCGAACCCTACGCCTACACCGCTTTCCATCATTCTCATCTGAGATTGATTCTGGGACCCACCATTTACCAGATGAGAAATCAAATTAGAATCATCATCATCATCAATTTGAAAAGCTTGTTGTTGCTGTTGCTGTTGTGGTTGATGTTGTTGTTGGTTCAGCAAAAATGTTGATGTATCAAGAGTTGGCAAAGAGTAACTATTTAACAAGTCACTGCTACCATTACCGGCACCATATCGTTTAGGCTCAGGTTTAATAACCGGCGCGTGTAGATTAGCATGAAGAAAATTACCATTAGGAATACCAGTAAATTGCTGAACCTGTTCTCTGAAATTAGTAGGATCAGTGGTGATAAAAGTAACTGGTGATCTTTTAGTTGCTCTAGATTTTCTTTTACTGATCTTACCATTTGAAATTGCTAGATTATTTCTTCTCTTTGAAGTTGTTTCTGGATCTGAACCTGAGATTGTTGGTGAGATATGGGTGAATTGATTGAATGAGTTGTTGTTTGAATCATTAGTAGTGGTGATTAAGGTTTCAGAATTAGTATCTCTGGAGAGTGATTGTTGAAGAGCTCTAGTAAATGTTTCTGTTTCTGCATCTAAAGTCCATGAAACTGTTAATGAAGTAGGGTTGAATGACCATGGTTGTAGACTCGCCACTGAGTTGTCTGAGTACGCCATTTCTGAATTCTTCTGTTTCTTGGAAAGAAATTCGAAAATTGAATGAGCAGCAAAGAGACAAAACAGAGGAAATGAGAGTAAATTAAGCCATTTTCTTAATCTGATCAAGATAATTGGATACTTCAGGTGAGGAAATAATAAAAGGTGGATTCAATTAACAGAAATGAAAAAACCCTAGATATTTGAAGAAATTGGGAAGAACAGAGGCTTGAGGATATGAAACTACTAATGAAGGGGGAGAAGCCAAAGAGCTCTTAAATAAAGCGGTGGGAGAAACCGCGTTGTTCGGGACACGTGTAATTTACACTGTACGGCTAAAAAAACAAACTAGGGTTAAGTCAAGTTTGACTATACACTATAGTTTACTTTATAAACTTCTAGAGTGATTACAGTAGTGTTTAGTGAGGGGTTTGGTTAGGTTTAAGCAGAGTGAGAGAGAGGGAGGGGAATTATTTAACTTTGATGGACAGTCAAAGGCCGTGTCTTAGGTTAGTCATCGCAACGCGTAAAACTCTGCCTTCTTGTCCAGCCGATACTATGTATTTTGTCGCTTTTTCACTCTTCTTACCTATTTTATCCATTCCTCTGCTACTGATATTAGTATGGAATATGGATCACGGCTGGACATCCTTTTCTACTTTTAAAAGACGAATAAAGCCCTCATTTTGGTGTTTTGGATCTCATTTTTTTGAAGTTCGAAGTGAGCTTTGCATTGGTTTATCATTTTTAGGACAATTCTTACGAGATTGAATCTTTTTATATTTGTTAGTTCACTATGAACTCAATGAATGAGAAATCCCGATGAGAAAACCCTCAAATTTGAGGGTTTGTTTTGTGCTTTAAGACTCACATAAGTTGCGCGGTAAATGTTTGATCCCAAGACTAAAATGTCGTGTTACTGAGCGGAGATTTTGTTTCACTCAACGGTTAGATCCAATAGTTCTTTTTAAATTCTTTATAATTACTTATCATTTTACGCATTTTAAATTACACTTTTTTTTAACCATCTTAAAATTTCTTGCAGAATTTGCATCAAATTCGCAAGAAAGATCATTCCAAGCTTCCGGTGAATTTCGTGGTTCAAAGTGTTTAGTTGACGAAAATGAATTTATTTATAGGAACTTTGTATGTTTTACAACAAATGTTGTCAATGGTGCACGTACATCAACAAGCTACAATGTTTTCGTCAAAAAAATGAAAATTTCGATGAAAAAACTAGGAACCTCACTCATCGTGACAAAGATGAACTGTCTTACCGTTTACATTACATCCACAGAGCAGTTGGTGAATAAGTATCTACGATCATGCAAGCGAATTGATGCAAAAGAATAGGTGAAACGGATGTGATAAGAACAATTTGAAATTTTGAAATTATAAAGAATTTGTTAAGTTGTTATGATCTTTAAATTTTATTATTCCTAGATTGGAGGAACGCAGATGTAGAGAGAAACAACAAAGATCACACAAAAATGGTTTTCGATACGAAAGTTGTTTAGACATTATGAGGGAGCTGAACCGATTTAACCCATACTTGTTGGAGGGTAATTAAGTACCAACTAGGTCTCCATATTCCTCTATTTCACAATTTCATCCCCAAGAGAATGAAAATCAAAACCATGATCATTCAAACTTCTATCTCAGAGTTACTAATACTCAAAAGAAAAAGAAAAAAAGGGTCGGGGGTCAAAGGAACTCAAAGATAACGATAAAAAAAGCCCAAGATAGTTCTTCATCAACTTAGTTTACATGGTCGAGTACGAGTGCCGGGCAGAACAAGCTAGATAGGCATAGTTTGGTTTTGTGGTAAGGCAGCTTCAGAAAATTCGTCTAACAAACATCAACAATAATAAAATTCTTTTCATGAACACTTCATGTAGTAGTTTTTTTGTATTTGAGTCCAAATTTGTACACTCTCTAAAACCGGGGTGCACATTTCGTCCCTCCCTATTGGAGGAATTAGTTGGTCTGAAACCAGTTTGACTGTACTTTCTCATACTTTTCATTTAAAGTTTCCACGTTATACAACAAAAACTGGTTTGTCTTTTTATTCATTCTTGTTTTGTTATTCATCAAAAAAAAAAAAACTCTACTTTTAGTTATTTTAGATTTTATTTTTAGAGATGTCTTGGGTTTTTTTTTTTTTTACTTTTGGATCTACTAGGGTTTACCTTTAGGGGAAAAGATTACTAACAGGAAATAAAGACTTTATATTATTGGGCGTGGAATTTGGGTTTCTTAATTGGCAAGGAATTTAACCGCTTGGTATTCAATGATCATCAAAGCATAATCATTTTTACATCCAGTAGTAGTTGATAGACGAATGAAAGAAACCATCGGTACCAAAAATCAGCGAAGACCCATAATCTATAATGTCAGGTTTTTTATTGTGGCACCATTTAGTGAAATTTTTTCTCCAATTCTGCTATCCACCATCAAATGTTATTCTCTTTGTTAGTGATTTTTTTTTTTCATCTTCTATGACAATCAAATCAACAAACTTCATGGCTCAAATTTTGTTTTAAACAAACATTTAGCCTTAAAAATTGATTAAACGATTCCTTATTTTAATGAAAGATAGTGATAGATGATGAAAAAAAGCCATGATTAATAATTGAAATTGCTTCGACGATTTTTTTATCATGGTCGGTGATTTTGTTAAGAAGAAGAAAAGTAGAAGAACAAAAATGTTTTGTCAAAATTCCTCTATTTCTAATATAATATTAAAACAACAAAATAAAATAAAAAATAAAAATATTGATGTGCAATTTTAGCCAATAAGAAGGATCGTAATGTGAACCCCAATTTTAGAGGGGTGCACAAATTTGGACTCGTTGTATTAAGCTACAATTAAACATAATAGTTAGTTTTAGGTTAAACTAAATGTAGCAGTTTGTTTTAGCACGTAGATTTGTAAGTTATGCAAAATTTAAATAGTAGCAGCTTTTAGTTTCATTAAATCTTCTATCGAATTACATAAATTAATTAAAGTGGTTAAAATTAAACAACATTTAAAATGCTAATATAATCATAGTAAACTTCAATTGGTCGTGAGTTGAGCAGCGTGTTTGGCTCCTTTTAGAGTCCAAAGATGCACATCCAGATATTTTATAAATTGTTATTGGAGATCTCGATTTTGTCTTCAGTTAATGGCATGCAAGTCTATATTTTCTTGCAAGACTACCACGAAACACTTCAAAATCGTGCTTCAAAATTTCTTTTAGATAACTAGTTCTGGTAATATCAATTCGGGTTTCCTAGATTACTATGTTATACAAATTATGTTAGTGAGCATAATTGTTTGGCTCCTTTTAGAGTCCAAAGATGCACATCCAGATATTCTATAAATTGTTATTGGAGATCTCGATTTTGTCTTCAGTTAATGGCATGCAAGTCTATATTTTCTTGCAAGACTACCACGAAACACTTCAAAATCGTGCTTCAAAATTTCTTTTAGATAACTAGTTCTGGTAATATCAATTCGGGTTTCCTAGATTACTATGTTATACAAATTATGTTAGTGAGCATAATTGTGTTAGTTTCTTGAAGATCATAAAATCGACATGGCTCGAAAACAATGGCGAATTTTATTTCCGAAATGCCGAATACTCGTTCAACATCATTGCTCAACGACATTTGTTTCATGTTAAAATAATTCTTATTCTTTTAATTGGGATCCTGACCAGTTTGACTGTAGGCTTGAACTAAAATTGTCCATTGTGGATAAATACCTTCCGCCAGATAATACTTGTGAATGTAGTTATAACCATTGATTTGGTGCAATTACAATTAGGAGTGAGTCAATGCTTTTGATCTTCAAACATTGGTGATTTGTGCAACAATCATAAGTAGGTGAAGCTCCTAAAAGTACTGTTAGTTTTGGGTAGTGACTCTTTTAATACTGACCTGCCAATTCAACGCCTTCTAGCCACATCTGACTCTTTATTCAATTGTCGCAGTTCTTGCTCTTCCTCGTTTAAATCCATATCCTTTTTCATTTCCTCTTCTAAAGAATCAAAATCATGATTGTTACAAAAATTATATTGAGTAAAATCGAGAGAAAATTGACATGTGAAAGAGGAATGTGATCTGAGAGAACAAAATGGTGTAAATTTATATTGAAGAGAATATAGTTGTTGAAATTGAGTTGTTGGCGACACAACATTGCGCACACGACTGAACTTTTGTCGTTGGCGACTAATGATGTGTCACTCGGTTAGTTTTACCATAGTGGGGATTTCGATTTGTTCATCCACCGGGCTTGACATATGAGATATACCAAGTCTCATAGGTTGTTCAATTTCAGTTATAAAATCATATAACCCAATTAAGAATAATCATATAGGAGCCGTTGATATATCTATGAATAATAATTACCAATAATTAATTGCCAGCCAAATTACTCTTGCAAAGTTATGTAGGATAATAAAATGAGTATCATCTTCAACAGCTAAACATCCCATGAGACAAGAAGTATCTATATGTCCAACATCAATAGGAATTCTAAATTTTGTTGGTAAAGTATTTCCTCTTCTTCTCTTGAATCTCTGCACTTGCAGATACCACGCCTTGAACCCGTGACTTTATGGTTATGTGTTATACACTGTACCACTAAAGACAAGGAGGCCTTGGTATTGGTAAAGTATTTGTTAGACATTTCCAAAGAAACTACTAAATTCTGGAAGAACTGGGAGCTTTCGTAGTTATCTCTAAAAAAATTGTATTCTTTGATCAGCTACCTCAAATCTTTATTTCTCATCATACAATTTCTTGTATGCAGATTTTGCAAAAATATCTCTATTCCTTTTCAAACTCCAAACCAACGTGTCTTGATGATTTTTGTGAATTTACACGTTGCAGATTAAATTATTGTCTTGAGGATAAAAAAGTTTGTGAACTAAATCATTTAAAAGACTGCAAACTTGCCATAAATGTTAGGTGACTTTACAGTGTCTTTAGGTATAGAAGGGATCATGATTTAGGACTAAGAGTATATTACATAACATCTACAATAACTCTAGGTGATCCGAGGGAAAAATCCCAAAATTTACACTTACTCTCACAAATGGTAGGGCTCACTCCTTCCCATACCAATCTCAATGCTAAGAACACATTGTGCTAGCCGTTGAATTCCCTTTCGGGATAAAAGGAAGCGTGGATTCGCGGTGTGTCTGGCATCGCTCTAACATTTAGAGCTTGGGCAAGTGAAACACTAATACCAGATAAATAAATTAAATTAGGTCAGAGGTGACAGTCAACATCACACATAAAATAGTCTGAGAGAAAGAAAATTAGAGTAGATTTAGTAGTCAACTAAGTCGGATCAACGCATTAGCATCTTCGTCATACCGATCATTGTCAAGAGTGGGCCCACTCAGTTCTTTTGAATCTCGTCAACCTTCACGATATGAAGGCCCACAAGCTTATCTGATCATCTCTCGAGTGTCACATGTGTCCCTCCTTATTCACCTACCTAAATTTACTTAGGAATTGGAAGAACTGGACGATATGATTTACTGACCCCAAATACCTATTTACTTTGATGGAATTTTGTAGTCTGGTTTTGTGCAAACGCTACAAGAAATGAGAATGCACCATTTCAATCCCATTTTAGAAATTTATAACGGGAGATTAGTATCTTTAGTAGTTGCTTAAAGAGGGCATGACAAATTTTCACACAGATTTGGGTAAAGCATGTTAATAATAGTAGAAAAGATTAGAATCAATCAACGGAGATTTTCTTTCTAATATAGCGACGACTAAGGTCTAAAGAAGAAAGATGAAAAAGGTGTCAGAGTCATATTACTGTGTGATAGATTGAGGTCCTTTTCATTCTTCTATAGTGTAAAAAGTGCAAGTAAAATAGTTGTGGAGGAGATAAAGTGAAATTAAAAAAGTAAACAAAGCAAAAGTTGTCCCTCGCTGGCAACTCGATTAAGGCGACGCCAGCATGACATATGTAGTGCGTAATCATACCCATTGGGCCATTGACACTCGATGGAGCCATTCCTCTATGCTCCAGCGTTCCTCTGAGTCTCTGACTTTGACTTGTGGATTCATACGTATCAATAAATGATGATCCCCCAACACTGTTGATGACGGATTTTAAAGAACAAACGGAAGGAAACTCGTCATTGCACATACCAAAGTCGAAGTGCACTTTGTCACGCTTCTTTTCAGAAAATAGTTGTCTCTGGTCGTCTCCTCTTGCTATTCCATTGACTGTAGTACAGTACTGTACAAGTTCAATTCAAACTTTTAACACAATAAACGTTTAAACTTTGAAGATAATAACGTGTAATACGAAGAATCTTCAAACGTTTGATAACACATTTGGATACCAAAACTCCAGAATTATAATTATTTTTGTTGCTTCCGAAGCAAATGTCAATATCGGAAATAAAAATATTTTGCTTACAAAAGATGAACATTTTTGCTTCTTGAAGTTGTTCGTATTTTGACTTCTACTTCTACTTCCCGTGGTACATTCAAACAGGCTATTAAACTTCAAAGACAATAACGTAATCAGAAGAATCTTCGTTTTCAAAGAGTTGCCCATAAAAATCAAACGAAATGAAAACAGAGCACATTGGCAGTGTAGTTTCTATCGGACACCAGACCGTACGGGAACATGAATAATAATAAGCCGGGTCCATCGCATTTATTGTTATTGCACACCAAAAAGACGGCAACCAAAAATATACAAGAGACAGCATCACAAATTGACAAGTGTGTTTTATTATCTCATCTCCATCCGAGTCCATCTACCACCCTATTTTGGTTTCTTCTTTCATCTCCTCAACAGCCAACCCCTCTCTATTTTCTTCTTCGCCTGTACAGTCTTCTTTCTTATCCTGCGTCACAGCCCAAAGTTGTTGGATTTGCGAATATGCGTCCGTGACGTGTCAAAATATTTTCACGCAACTTGTATTTTCTCTAATTAAGAAAGAATTAGACAAGGAAATTTCAAAAGGGGAAGATAGACCTGTAAGGATAAAAAAGTGAAAGTGGTAATCCTAGATCTGTGTGTAAATGATACTAAAATAAAAGTTTAATTAAACTAAAAAGGGGAAGAAGGTGGGGAGGATATCTTCTTATCTTGTGATTTACGTAAACAAAAGTAACCCTACGATGGGGAACACACTGATGAAAAAGTGTAAACCCCTATAGAAAGTATATAATGGGATCGAGAGAAAGGGAAAGAAAAAGAGAAAAGGAGAAAACAGAGTATAGGGTGAATGATCTTGAACCATGATAAGCTGATAACTCTAGTGATCGAGCAGCTTAAAGGAAAAGTCATGAACGTGCAAACGGGAAATGATGTGAAAATAAAGGGGTTGCGGCCTCTCTGGATTTGTATTCACGTGCAATTATTTACTAGTAAAAGGTAAAGGTGGCAATCAAAAACTCTTAACTGCACGAGGGAACCAGCAATTAGTAGGCAGTAGGGCTTTGGTGATTTCCAAACTATTAAGTCTGAAATGAGGAGCGAACTTGGGTAACAAAAGGGAAAAAAAAAGAAGAAGGAATAATCTGCCATTGTGGACTATGTATGTTGCAATTGCACGTGCATGTTTGTCTGGTTTTAGAGACACCGAATAAGAGAATTCTTTTCAGCGCACGGAAAATTGAAATGGAGATAAAGCGGGAAAAGAGATGATCCAGCAGGCAACAAATGAACGAGCTAGCTCCCTTTGTGTGCATTCGGCAGTGTACTCAACCTTGTGGGGCCTAAAAAACTGTCAAGAGTCCTCCAGATCAAGTATGAACGAGCCAGCTCCTTTTGAATTAGATTGCTGTCCTAACCGAACTTCGAAAAGAAGAAGCAAACTGAAATGCTTGACATGTAGAGCATCCCACAATGCCCAAATGGCAAATATGACTGCTTTGTACCCCGGGTCTGAAAGCAGGCATATTTGGCAATTGGTGGAGCTTTTTACTTAATTAAGTAATTTTGAATATAAGCAGTAACTTGATCCTTTCTCTAGCACTGACTCGCCATGGATTTATATAACCGGGTGGTATCCAAAATGATTTTGGGTAGTACCCCACCATATCAGGAGACTCAGGACACAGGTAGACAGTTTCATTTGATTAGATTTGATGGTGAGACACTGACACTTCATTCTGGTTCAAGTTCTTAAACAAATATTGGAGATGAATTTATGTTGTACAAGAAAGATGCTATTAGAAATGGTATTATTCAATACATTGCTAAGAATCAATAACATGCTACCTACCATGCTCGATATAGACATCTAATATACGAGGTGATGATTCAAACCTGGCGCACTTCAAATCATGTAAACTACATTATTCATTTCTATATCTGCAAAATGAAAATTTTGTTTACAAGAACGAACCCTATTAAGAAAAAATGGCAGGGTGTCCATCTTCTATGTTTACATTAACCACCTGATCAAATGCCCGGTTGGAAACGGAAATCCTTCTTGCCACACATTGCCATGATAAGTAGCATATAACAGCACTACTACCAGATGAGGCTTTAGAGTAGAATATTAGATGAACAATCCAGCAGCATTTACTAGTTGCAGTCAAGAATCTTTAATTGGGGATCAGAAGTAACTCACTTATCTCAGATATTACTGTGATTGTATTGTCCTCAAAAGCTCCATTAAGTTGGCCAGGATATGTCGTGGTCCCAAACTCTCGACGCCTATAAAATTCAATATCTGCTCTAAATCCTGAAGAGAAGAAAAAATGGTTAACCATAGCAAGAGCTAGGGATCTACTAGACTGTATACCTAAAAGTAAATAAAAATACAAAGAAAGAAAAACACACCTTATTCAACAAGAATATGGCATAAGCTGCTCTGGTGGTGTCTTGTCCTTCTAGAAAAAGAGGAAACTCGGTAGGTTTTGAATTAGAAAGTAAGGCAGAGCCTGATGTTGAAGTAGATGTCAACAGCTCAACTGAAGGGGCATAGTCATGAATGTATGAATGTGAACCTCCAAGGCGCAAAGGGTATCGCAGAGGAACCTCTAAATAAGAAGCTATAAGCGAAACAACCTAGAGAAATCAAGCAAGAATGGGTAAGAGAACAACGTAAAATGCACAGCCACTCCAATGAATGAAAATGAAATGAAAAGATTGTCTGCTGAGGTATTTAACATAAAGATAGATTCTGATGTCAGTTGAACAAAAACAAACTGATATAATATCAACCAGGTATAATTTATAACATTATATGATAATTTGAGATGATATGTAATTAGCTTACATGTGCAACATATCCTAGTGCAGTAGCAGACTTCTGAACTTCCTTCTTATCGCCGAAAAAGCTCGTCTTCTTTAAAGATAGTCCACTCACTGCCAGACCTGAAATGGTCAAAGTCCCTGGCTTAAAAGATTTAGAGCCAACAGGATTCCCTGCAAAAATTTATTACTTTTTAATAGCCATGACCAGTAGAGAGGTAACATAGCATTTACAAACGTACTTAAATGGTGGAAAGATTTCTACTCAACCATGTACAACTTTGCTAGTAACAAGAAGTTTTAACACCAGTTTGATAAAATCTTATGAGCAGCTTCTAAGATGATATACACGTATACATAAAGATTAGCCAACTTTTACCTTTTGGCTAGATAAGTTTAGAACGTTTATGGTGTTCACTGGAGAGCCCAGATACATAATCACCAGGACATTCAATTCTACTATTTGCATGGAATAACCAGGATAAAATGATAACTACCTGTTGAACAATTTATAATCCGCAAGTCCATGACATTGAAAGCTAAGATACGCTTATTAGGTTATCGATTCAGATACTAGGTCTTGGTTTTGTATGACGAAAGAACTATAAAGGTCAAAATGATGAGTGAAGAGAAAAGATGTGTTTCTCCGTTTTAAATAACCAGACTTCAAGATTTTAAAGATATTCAAGGACATGATAAAAAATAATAAGTGCTACAGTCAAAAAGACACTTTTTTCTATTATTTGTTCAAATATTACAGCGAAAGATACCTCAGTTATTCATAGAGGAAAGAACTTTCATGTCCTTTCCTATTTGACTACTAATAGGTACTAGTGGTATATTACCTATTTGACTACTCGTAGAAGATGAATCGAGCTTTTCCCCGTTTGTCAATGCAGCTGAGGCTTTTACAGGATATAGAAATGAAACTTGTGCAACCATATATTGTTGTCTCATCTGAAGCATCTTCTGCAAAAATTTTAAACGGACATGACCCCTCTCTCCAGACAGTAACCTATATGCTTCCTGCAGTTAACACTATGAGTGAGCTTACCAAAATATATTAAAAGTTAAAACTATCTTGAGTGAATGAATGCCTAATCTATTTCTTAAAACTATAAACTTCTGACAAAAATGTTAGGTTTTATCCTAAGAAAGACTAATCATCACATAAAATATGATGAACTTATACCATCAAAGACCTCTCTACTTTAGGAAAAACAATGCATCCGCACAACATTAGAGCTAGTTAGTTGTGCTATTTACCCAAATTGGGAAACAAAATATTACCAGAGAATCCTAGAGTCCAAAATCCTAATCTCACAGATATCATTTATCTATAATGACTCTTCCGGGGGGATATAATGCTATTCCTATAAGATACTTTAATTTGTTAAGGAGCAAGTGTTAGAATTAATTTTTTGCATGACCTTCAAAATTTAAGGGTCGGAAAAATTTCACCACTTTTAGAAATGCAAAATTTCACCAACCTTTCACCTCTATAACGGAATGGTGTTCAAGGCGCAAATTCCTAACCAAAGCTTCAACGGACATTAACAGATACAGTGAATCGTTATAAATGACAGTTATGACATGAATATTGAATAAAAATGTCCATCATTTTAGGCTTTCTTTTTCAGTATTACTTGACAGCCTTGAGAAACTCTTGCTGAATTCAGTATAAATGCAAAGAATGTATCATCCCCATGAACAAAAACCATCTGAAAGGATTGAAAAGTTGAAGCTAAATACCTGCAACTGATTGCTAGATACAGAAAGACCTCTTCCAGCAACCAATAATGATTTAATTGAAACAATAAGATGCTCTTTTTGACTTCTCACATCCTCAGCTATAACATTTGACCTAGTTAATGAATTTCCCATGACCAATCTTTTTGCCTCTAATTTTTGTTTCATCACTTCTAACTCATTCGACCTATTTAATTGTTCAGCCCTAACCTGATCACCATAACCAGCGAATAATCAACATAAAGACAAAACCCTAATTTGGATCTATTAATTAAACTATTGAAACAATTAGTACCTACCTGAATGAGTGATTCAAGCTTTAGCTGAAGCAAATCCTTCTTTTCTTTAGATTTTTTTAAAGCAGAAGAAAGACTCCATAATCTAGCTAGTTCTTGTTCGAAATCTTCCCATTCTATTACTTTGACGTCTCCATTTGAAGATACTAATACTTTCTTTTCTGGTTCCATTGATCAATTTAAACTTCAGCAATGTAAGGTAATCAATCGAAGAACTCATCGTCTCTCTGAATCATAAATTTTTAGGGTTTTTTGATCATCGGAATCAAATTTTCTTTAAGAAAATGAATAGTTTTGCAGAGGAATAGGAAAGAAGAATGGCAGGTCCCAACTTCCAGCAGAGGGGTAGTGATGTAATTAGAATGAAGATTTGTTTCGGATCGTTTTGAAAACGCGGATGCTTTGGTTTTACCGTTTTATAGTTTCTCAAAGTTCATATATTTTAGGGTTTTTTTCAGATTAACCCCTGAAGAAATTAGTGATCTTACTGTACCACTGTGTTCGTTAAGAATAGCACTTCCTCCGCCTCTAAACTAACTTTTCTGTCAGAAAAACCATCAATGCGCATTTGCAACTCGTATGTGAGTGGTGAGCGCATCATAAACGGAAGAAGCTTAATCGAAACCTACTTACGCCCATTCCTATGTACATGGTATATAAGGTGATTCGTCGCTTTTGTGCCCACTATGGGTATGGTAAAGTGGCAAATATACCACTTAGATATACGTGACAAAGTCTTTAACGATGAGGTAGAGAGTTAATCACTAGATAGTCTTAAGAACGCTCAAGAAAGCTTTGTGATACAAAAAAGAATGTGCGCAAACGCAATTGTTGTTTTTAAACTTTGGACAAAGTTAGCCCACAAAACTAGCCGGTATCAGGCTCGCGAACAATCACGCAAATATTTGAAGTTGGATTACTCTTAAAGACAAAATCAGTTAGTGAACTGGCAAAAACAGTTTGTGAACAAATTTGTCATCTCTGAGTTCATGAACTTTTTAGATTTACAAATTAGTTCATGTACTTACAAAAGTCTACATATAACTCTTAAAATTAAACCAATTCGCGAACTACACAAATCAGTTTGTGTACTAGTGATACTAAAAGTATCCAGTAGTATCTCGAAATCGCCCAGTTCGTAATTGAGATTTATTCATAAGTATATTCAGTAAGTTTGTGTATTGACCAAATCAGTTTGTGAACCTCAATATAATTTAATGTCTCTTTTTTAAACATCCATCGTTTGAATTTATATTTTGAAAATTATGAAGTAATAGCGTGAACTCAAAATATTCTCTTTATACAGAGGTCATCGACTTTATTCGTTCCTCTTAACCTGTATACTTAAGAGCTTAAACACAAATCAAGTTCGGTAAACATGAACCATCCTCAAGGTATATGGATCATTAGCGGCATTGGTTTGTCTATTATAAGCACTTAACATTTGATATATTTTCTCTTAACTAATGGTGATCAATGATGTATAGGTGAACTGTATGATTGTCATGTCTTGAGAATTCTACCGAAAAATTGTAACTTAAGTTTAAATATCAACATTATGATTGGATATATCTAGCGCATATCGTCCTTAGTTTATCATGTAAAAAATCCCCATGGATCATGTTCTCTTCTCTTACTTAGGACTCAGACAGGCAGGCGGGGCTCTACAAAGAGTATAACAAGTGCTGATACCCACATCAAGTCATTACAATTTGGACTCACTAGTGATGTTGTAGCACCTTGAGTCGGATATAATTATATTGACTCTTTTCAATTTATAGATGCATATAATAAAATTATGACAACCACTTGGGAATTAGACAATCATAATTAACCATTCTCACAAGAAGGTCAGGGAATGTCTTAGCATGGATACATCTCTATGGAGCAATTGTTTAACATGAATAAGAGATGTAAATTATTGTCTTCAGAAACATTGGTATTTAACTTCAAGTATATATTTAAAAATTAATCATGGTGATAATAGGATTTCCAACAAATCTCTTAGCGAAACAAGAGAGCTCAAAAACAAAAATAAAAAATATTTTTGGTATCAATAGATCACAACATCAACTAATATAATAATAATTAAAAAAAACTTGTTCAAGTTTATAAAAATACCTCTTTAGAAGAATCACATAATGAATCTTACGTTTTTACCAAATATTTAATGGTTTACTCAGTATAATATGTGCGCCCTTATTCTTATGCTCCCCTCACCATTTTTATTACTAGGGAATTCTTGTTGAAAATGCACTTTCAACACAATCAAGTTATGTTGAGGTGAACATTGCTTTGTTCACCACAGATGATTGTAAAAGACTTTTCTACATCTATGGATTTTTCACCATATGTAGATATTGGCTTAGTTTTTTGTTTTGTTTTCGTCATATTCTTGTTTTCCACCTTTAAATTATCATAAAAGAGATCACTTTAAAACCCTTGAGATACATATCCATCTTTCTCATGAGATTGTCATCATTCATAATTATGGACTCAACCTTTTATGGGAGATCCATCTTCTTGGTACTTAATATTTTATTGATCTTATTTGGTATCCACTTGTCAGTGGGTTTAGGAACAATTGGAATTTACTTTCCATTTTTCTCTCCGAGATTTCTCGGCAGAAAACTGGATTAATGTTCTTTTGCAAGTTAGTTTTTCCAACTGGGAGCACCAGACCTTGTCTTCTCTTATTCCTTTTAATAATCTTGACAATTATGAAGGGATTCCTTAGAGCGTTTATAAGCAAAACTTGGTTTATTATAAAACTGATTTATTTACCTAAAGGTTGGAATTTACAACCCACATAATCAAGGGGTTCATCCTTGTTATATGATCTAGGTTTGATCATTTTTGTGATGCCCAAACAAGAACATCATGAAGCTTTTCATTCCTTATGCGGAACTGACATCCCTTTACAGGTGACCTTTATTTCCATAATAATAGCAAACATAAGAAACATACTACCTGGATGTGTGCATGCTGACTTTAGAGCTCGATAGACTTTTTTATTTCCATCATTGACTGGCGGTGGAGGTATTTCACTTTTGACAACAATGGAAGCTCTTTGTTGAGAAGAATCTCTGGCCTTAATAAATTTTACCTCTTTGCAAGTACTAGGAGCGTCTATTCCTTCATAGCCCAATCCTCGTATATCAAGATGATTTCTACATGCTCCTAATATCAATGTTAATTTGTCTAGGCTATTGAGCTTAATTTCTTTCAAACTCATATTTCTTCTTCCAACATTTTGATCTTTTAAAGAGAAACTGCTAGATCATCCTCAAGGCATTTTTCTCGAGAGATATATAATATATCTACGGCTGCATCTAGTTTTTCATTACAAAAGTCTCGATGAAGATTATCACACTCAAGTTTCTTTCAACTTAGGTTTTCTTCACTAACTTTGAGATAAAAACTGATTATGTGATGATCACAATTAAGACCTTCGTAGATCCTTCTAATTTTTTTGTTTTCTCGAGACATATGAGTCTGAAATGGAACGAGGCAAGAAGTCGTCATGTTCTTATTTAACAAAGGAGTCAAAAGCTTAACAAAACTTGAGACTTCCTCGTCAACATCTGAAAACACTGGGGGTACCAAAATACACCACCAACTTTTTCTTAGGCATTTGTAAGGGTAAATTTAACAAAATTCCGAGAGTTCAACTTAATAAATCCCAATCGAGGAATAGTGCCTAGAGTTATATCTTTATCTTTCACAATCAAAAAGTTTACAGAGACTAGTCAGTGAACCTGATTTACGTGTGAGAGTACTTGGATGATTCCAAAGATTAATTTCCCAAGTAATCAATCAAGTCGTATCCTACAAACAAGGTCGGACGTATCTAGTATGATTGATTTACGTACAACCTGTGATATTTCAATTATAAAGAAAAACAATATAATGCAGAAAAGAAATAACATAGACACGAGAAATTTTGTTACGAGGAAACCGCAAA
This sequence comes from Papaver atlanticum, assembly GCA_023531105.1. Classification (NCBI taxonomy): domain Eukaryota; kingdom Viridiplantae; phylum Streptophyta; class Magnoliopsida; order Ranunculales; family Papaveraceae; genus Papaver; species Papaver atlanticum. The sequence continues at coordinate 582,448 of JAJJMB010010184.1, read as the reverse complement.
TGCATAAAAACCCTGGACCTTGTCCAGATTGAGCACCAAATTGTATTAAGCCGTTACAGACACTAGCCTACTACCAATTAACTTCAGATTGGAATATAGTTGATCCCTAACCAAATCTCCCACTGATTAAGGTACAGTCACGCTCCTTACGCCTCTTAAATCCAAGCAGGACTCCGCGGAATTGATTCCCTTAGTTGACGTCACACCAACTAAGAGTTGCTTCAACTCAATTGAATACTTTAAACCAATCTGCGTCCCACAGATAAGTCTATATATATGATCTCCTTTTTGATCAAAGATCAAGGTAATGGAAATTAATAGCAATAGACAAAGTCTAGCTAACCTCAAAATCCGGACTTATGCAACCTGAAGTGCATCCTAGATTATTATTCACCTCACAAGATAAAACTTGTATAAAGACTATGTTCAAGGTGGTTACCCGAAACTAGCCAATTTGAACTTATAAGCTTAATACTCATTTTCATAAACACTTAAGACTTAACTCGGACCACAATCAAGTGATTAAATATGTCTATGCTGTTTATAGAGATTATTCAAATGCAAATTATCTCATGGAAATAATTTATGTGCATAAGAATTTAATCGACATGGCAAGTAGGTGTACAAAGTACAAATACAAAAGTTTGTCGTGAGTCAGTTGAGTCACAGTACGTGTACCGGTTTGCATATTACAATCACTACCGAGTTCCGGAGTTACCACAGAACAATTTGGGTACGTGTACCGGTTTGCATACCATAACCACTTACCGAGTTGCGGAGTTAACAGAATAATTAGGTATGTGTACTGGTTTGCATACCTTAAGACTTTAACTGGTTCTGGAGTCCAAAAAACTTTTATGGTACGTGTACCGGTGTTAGTACCTAAAAATTACTTCCAGGTAAAACAAATGTACCGCTGTGGTACTTTCTATTTAGGTTCGAAAATCAAAATCGAACAGGACAAGCCTAAACCACGATAGCAGCCGTTCCGTCTTGCTTTGGTCACGATGGAGAGGAAGATGGGTTGATCTTAGGGGAGGGAAGCAGAAAAGTTTGAGAAATTAGCAATGGTATTTAATTGTGTGTGTGTGTTGGGTATTGAAAACTATGAAGAATACAGAGCTTTTAGGTATGAAAGCTTGTTTAGTCCTCTGAATAGGTTGAGCAACCTATTTATAATAGTTTAAGATGCACAATGCCAATCTCATAAGTAGTGGGAGTCGTGAGTTATGGAGAGATGGAGATGATGGGTTAGTGCGAGATAATTTAGGAAAGTTTCTGGAAATCCCTTTATGTTGTGCCCACTATCTCTCCAACTGTTGTAACTACCACACTAATTCAACTTTTCACATGGGGTGTTGCCACGCCGCATGTTGCCGTAGACCACCAGACCAATACCCCATGAAAAATCCCCCCACGTGATATATTTTGATATTTCTTAGGTATTTTTTGATGAATCGTAGGTCTCATCTTAATTAGGCTCAACCGTAGCCATTGATATGCCATATGTTTAGAGCGCAATCGTGCCTTGTTGTGTCATAGGCTATCATGGCCGAAAACAGTGCACAGAGTCTTGCCATGGCTTTGGATTCAATTATGATGGCCGAGAATGGCGCATGGCATGGTGCCATGACCTTGGCCTAGGCTACCAAGGCCGTGAAAGTCGCACGACAACGTGTTGTGGCCTTGGCCTATGCTTCCAAGGCCGCGTGTGGCATGGTGCCACGACTTATGATTTGGCACTATGGTGAATATGCCACATGCCATTTTTTTTTCCAAATTGTGTTAGGGACTTAGTCAGTTATTTTGAAGTGATTTCTTCTGAGCTATTAGTCCATTTTCTTAGCCAAAGCACTGTGAGCCACAATGGCTATTCCATGGCCTTAGCCACGTTTGGCTAAGGTAACTTATGAGATATGCGGTGTACGCCAGTGGCTTGACCATGTCTAGCCAATATGTCGCGATGATGTGATCATCATATAGCTGCAATCTAGGGTTTGAGTTTAAGGCAATATGCCAGATTTAGATTTGGAGTCAGAATGTTATTTTAGTATAAACTTCGAATATAATAGTGCCGCTACAGTATGCCCAAGGAACTCGGCCGCAGGAGTTTTTTGCGACTTGAGGCGATACTGATATGACTATATATATTAAGCATAATATTCTTAAGGACTCATTAAATGATGCCTAATTTTGTTCTGAATAAGACTAATACCATGTATACGGCATAAAAGACATGTATATTGGCGTATATGAAATAACAAGGTTTCTGCTAGGGAAAGCCCTGAAATTTGGCATACATATACATTTTCAAAATATCTTTAGGACTGCTGAGCCCATTAGCCAATTATAATTTATTGATTCTCTTGCAAAATTATACTTATGCAGATTCAACAATCCTGGTGCCGGGCCAGGGATTATTTATACAACTAAATCAAGGCTAATTTACTACAATCCCCTTGTCAAAAACTCACCATCAATATTAGTCCCCTGGTTAGCACAGAACAATGTCGTGTTGCATGGTAAGCATCACATGGTGACACAAATATCACATAACCTAAAATTTCATGGGTGAAGGAAAATGTTACTTATCTGCATGGCCGGGATGCAAAATTGTGTAGCAGGTGCGACTCTGGAGGCTTATGGCGCGGTCGTGGTGATGGGTCCGGTCTTCATACTGGCTAGGGCGCGACCTTGCGTGGGCCCATGCGGTTTGGACGACCACCTCTTGCTTAATTGGCTTTCCCTGACTCCATTAAGAATCTTTCTTTTACGTGTATATATATATATATATATATACCCATTCGGCCTTGTAGAGATGATCCTACGTTTGTTAGAGCACTACTCGGCCGAACTCGCAAATGTTACAATCTCAAGCTTGTTTGTCAAGTTTAGGTGATCAAAACTATAAGTCTTGATTTCTAGTCTACTTATAGCTATGTCTCGGATTAGGATAGAATGTGTAGTTTAGCTTTAGAGTTTACGGTGTTCATCGATTGAAGAAGATCTACTGAGGAGAGCTTGGAGGAACTTAATCAACAAAAGGTATGTGGAGACTAAAACTTATCTATCACTCAGAAGTCTATTATATTCTATCTCCTAATGAGACTAAGTCATATAGCTATATAGACTTTTACATGATACACATTTTATATTTCGAGCTGAGTTTAACTCGCTTATATCTTTCTCGAAATATATGTTGGAAGCTTTTTGCTTTAGCTACGATCATCATTATTCTTGACGAGTTTAGTTGGAAACAATTTATTTGTTGGAAACTAAATAATAAGTCAAAAGATGATCATATGAAAATTGCCTTGAAACATCTTACATGATTTGTGTGAGACTGTCATTTGATGTCGACTCAGAATGTTTTGTATTGATCATTCGATCACTTGAAAATTACTTATAAGCTAATTGTTTGTGTGAGACAGCTATTGTCGTCTTCTAAGGATGTTTCAATGATTTAAATGGGAATTTAGAACAATTAACCATTGTCTGGATATAGCACAGTATGCATACCAATATGCAAACTGTTGTGGTATGATTCAGGTCCGGAAACCAAGTCTACATACCAGTATGCGAACGTTTTAACTATTAAGTCTGGGAACCAAGTTTGTATACCAGTATTGATGTGATTGTAGAAGTGGTAAATAAGATTATCGTTCACTCGGACTCATAAAGGTTTGATTTAATAAAACACTAAAAAACAAAGAAAATATATTCACCAGTTTGTCGCAATATCGAGAGATTACTGAGACTCAGGATTCCACCATATAACTCATTCATGCGATTCATATATTCATTACAAACAATTATAGCTCTAATAATAATAAATATTGACTCTAATTCTTTGCCAAGGTAGATTTTTAAAAGATTGACTGTAAATCACTAGCATGACGCATCAAAAGCACTTAGACCAAGCATACACCATCAAACGAATAAAAATCAATTGAGAAAAAACATAATTCAAATTAAACTAGTGCAAAAAGTCATAAAGGAATTAAACAGAATTACCACATGTGTGAAGAATGGCTTCCTCCATCATCCCAGTGTTGGGTTTTAGCTCTTCATGGTGAAAACACGCTCAAAATAATAATCCATAGCTCAAAAAGGTGTTTTATTGAATAACAGGTATAAAGCAGTGTGTTTGTAACAATTATAATTGTTACAGAACTCGCTATTACAGAGAACCCTAATAGAACTGTTGCGAACTCAAAATAATTGTTGGAAAAATTGTTACAAAGTTATTGAGTTTGAAAGTATAGGTCACGGTTTTTGCGACTGTCCAACTGGGTGTTATGTTCTTCGCCTTCTTCTTCACAGCATCAAAAGAACTTCTTTGCAATCTTCTTCCCAAACCTATGCAGCCTACCCCAAGGTCTCCCAACTCTCGACAACCCTTCTCAGACCTCCCAGCAGTCTATATATACTCCCACAGGTAACATAATGACTTGATTTATCTAGTTTTCTTCTCTCCAAAGTCTCGGGTTTTTTCTTTCACCGGAAGTCACGATAATATCTCCTCAAATCTCTTTACGCGTCTATGTGTTTGATACACTCGGATCCTGGAAGTCATATTCTTGTACGTATCTTCCATATTTACTCAAACAAATCCCGTAAACAAATCCTTTTTCCTTCCTTAACACAAACAATTCCTGTAATAAGTTATCTTCCCTGTTTTGCTTCATCTCGACGATCTAACCCAACTCAATTGAATCGAATACTTATTTTCGCCCTGTTTGGTCCATTCAAGTATATCCCAACTTAGTTTGGAGATTGAATCTCCCCCAATCGGTTCCAAAAATCCAACCCTCATCTGAAACTTCGCTGCCACTTATTTTCCCGCCAAACAAATTATTTGAATTCTTGAGATGAGTGCCCCTTATCTGACTGATGGGTGCGATTAGCAATTTGGTTACCCCTTAGTAATTGAGGTGCCCCTTATCCGAAGTGGGGGTCCGAATAGCAGTGTCCTCCGGGTGTCTTTAACATTCTGGGATGTCTCCAGCATACTTCTGGGTGCCTTTAGTAATTCCTCCCAGGGGTGCAAATACCATCTTTCGAGCCAACTTTGTCGCAAAAGCTCATTTCTCCAAAAACACCTACAAAGACATAAAAAGCCAAAATAAATATAAAATCGAGCACTAACAATACATACTATTGAGATCATATTAGACACAAAAATGTGTCTATCAAGTATGCGAATGGTTCTACCTGAGCTAGGTCTGGAACGACAGTATGCATACGGGTTTGCGAACTATAGGAAAAGACCAAAGTCCGGAACTTAAGTTTGCGTACCCGTTTGCAAAATGAGTTGATTTAAGTTTTAAAATCGGTTTAGTATGATTTCATACTCATGAACAAATATATTAATAAATTAAGGAATGCAATCTTTGCAAACCGTGGCTTAATGTTCATGAATTGATTCTTGAATAAGTACTTTGTACAATCATGAATCAAATCCGATTTACTTCCAATTGTGTCTTGTGTACTTCTATGAGAATATAAACAATTGAACAACTCTATGAGTAACACAATTAGATTAATTTGATTATTATTTGATCTAGAAGTGTTAGATGAAGTGTTAATACAAAAGTGTTCATATGGCTACCTTCGGTTAACTGTTATTGAGCCAACTCAATATACACGTTTAGGTACGGTTACCCATATCTAAATGAAGGTATAACCAATTATACCTTCATTTATTTGGTGGTGGCTTGGTATTGGCCGATTAGGGCGCAACTTGGCCATAACCAATTATACGAGAATTAGGGTTTGGCCTTAATTCTCCAAGGGTCGTGGAATATTTATCTCAACTTAGGTAGAAGAGTTGAGAGTTTTGGTCGTGATTTAATTGTCCCAACAACTTAGGTTAGTATTACTCATAACTTTTAAGGTTTTAATGGACTTGGCTGGCTATGGACAATTATTAGGTCAAAGGATATTGACCATGACTATATTTCAACTAGGTTAGCTGGAGCTAAGTTGAGATTAGCTTAGCTGGAGCTAAGTTAAGATCAAGTCTTTTAAGCCGTCGATTGGTATAATTGAAGATTATAATAAACTTATTGATTTAGGGGTTAATGTTAGTGGGTGTGTTGTAATTGCAAGAAAAGGGGAGGTTCTGTCTAGAGCAGGGATTGTGGAAAGAGCTGCAGATAATGGAGCATTGGCTTTGTTGATGTATACAGAAGGCGGTGATGGCAAAATAACAGCAAGGTTTAATGGTGGTGTGGAGATAGGAACCGTTATGAAAGGATTATGAGATCCATTATCACCTGGTTGGGGTGGAATTGAAGGTTATGAGAAATTATGAGTAAAAGATAATCGAGTTATGAAAAGATTCCCCAAAATTCCATCTATGCCCATATCTGTTGAGAATGCTGAGATGATTTTAGAAGTCTTAGAAGGACCTAAGGTGCCTGATGAATGGAAGGTGACTTTAAAATATAAGGTTGGAAGAGTCGGTCCGGGGCCAACTCTGGTCAACTTCACTTACCAGGTACAATAAATCTTCTTTTTCATTTTAACAAAATCATACATTGAAATTCTGGTTTACGCTTTAAGTGTTTTGTGCTTTGAAGTTTTACATACATGGGATTCATCTTAGTAAGTTGGTGAGAGTTGGTTCATATGGATTTTACTATTTTAGAAGTTTATGTTATGAAAGTGGTTATGAAGCGCGCGAATTTTATTGTTGTGCAAGTTAGCTAGGTGCGAGTTTGGATTTCTAAAAGGAGCCAATTGTGGCCACCTTATACCCATTGATGCATAAAATTTATATGATGTAATGCTAAAAACAATATTATATTTTTTTTTTGTAGTAAAAGCTAGGCTAAATTTTGAGGTACAAGTCAAGGGTGGGGTTTGTGGTCCATGGTGAAATTCCAATATATCTATTTGAACATAATAGATAAGACCAACTCTGTTTTTATTGGGGGTGTATCTTTAAGGATGCGGACTCAGATATATATGTCATAGGAACCTGGAAAAAAAAATCTATTTTTTGTGTGGTATACATGATTCTATTTTTCTTCAGATAAGAGTCTATTTCGTCGTATTGTGTTTGCATCACTAGGATTAGTAGAAGCTCTGACATTTTTGTCTTTGTGTTTAACATAATGATGATGAATAGTTAAAGTGATGTTTCTGATGTCGATTTTCTCTTTTGATTTGATAAATGCTGCTGCTCATTCCGTATAGGACTGAGATGTAGAAGAGACAGAGTAATGAGTAAATTTACTATTGGCGTATTGGCCCATAAAGGGTTAAACAAAATGTCTTCCATCCATAAGATGATTACTTACAAGGATTAATATTCTTAGTAAGAGCCTCATTTTGAGGCATTGTTTTAATACATAGTTGATAATACACATTATAGAGTGTAATACCATCACATTTCTTTAGCATAGGCGATTACCCCACCCTCACAGGTAGTATTTGTTAGCTTGTAGACCAATTATGCTTTTCCATGGCATTCCTAATACCTATTTACATTTAAATTTCATATAATTGTTGATTCAGCAAAAAAAAAATGTTTATAGGAGGAGAAAAAGGAAGCAACAATACATAATGTTTTTGCAGTAATAAAAGGATGGGAAGAGCCAGATCGGTATATCCTTCTGGGAAACCATAGAGATGCTTGGACATATGGTGCTGTTGACCCCAATAGTGGAACTACAGCCCTTCTTGACATTGCTCGACGATACGCCCTGCTGATGCGGTATGGGTGGGTCCCACAAAGAACTATTATTCTCTGCAGTTGGGATGCCGAAGAGTTTGGGATGGTAGGAATGTTCATCTTTATTTTGCTATTCACTCTCATACTTCGATTTCTTCTTCGTTTGCTTCATATTATCAAGTGGTCAGGAAAATCATAGCTCAAAATTATTTGACTACCAAACTTTTGAATTGAATGTCAGATAGTCCTTTTATTTGAGATTGAATTAGACTTATGAATAGTGGTATGTATTTACCAGGTCGGATCTACTGAATGGGTTGAGTAGAACCTTGTAAACTTGGGATCTAAAGCTGTTCCATACCTTAATGTTGACTATGCAGTTCAAGGGCCGGGTTTTTTTGCCCGTGCAACTCCTCAACTAGACAATCTCATTATTGATGTTACGAAAAAGGTCTGTTTTCTATTCTATCTTTAAGTGTTGAGTGAGACGCGCTTTCCATCCCTGAAGTTTATGTTTTATTCTAGATTGTAGGTTTTTTTAATGCTTTCTAAAGATTAAAAAGTTTTCAGTTATTGGTAATGGAGACTAGAAATTTTTGACGATAGTTGCATCTTCATTAATTTATAAAGATATAATGGAACTATTTCATATTAAGGATCCTGATTCGGAGGACATGGAAGTATACCAGACATGGTTTGGTAGAAACAATGGAATCGATGTAAGCAGTTCTTACCAAATTACACGTCTTAGATATATACATTTCTATTGAACTTATGTTAAGCAGTGTCATGAAACCCATTTTACTTTGTATTAACTCATTGTATACCTTTTCACATCAAATTTAATGCTTACGTTACTTGGCTTTGCAGAACCAGAGGCTCGGTGGAGTTTATTCTGATTATGCTTCGTTTTTGCAACATGCAGGCGTTCCATCAATTGATTTGTACTACGGAAAAGGTAAGTCATGTTTTACATAGAGCTTTTGCATTAACTAACAGTAGTTATCAAGGTGAAAAAGTAGTACAACATTATTTTTTTACTTACTAACTTACACGTTGTCATTCAAATTTTCCCTTCTATCACACTTCTTTCGATTCCTTTGATTGGATGACCGCGTACGGGGATCCACTATTTCGCCGTCACCAGAAAAACCTCGGGACCTACAGACTCAAGCCTACTACAACTTAATTTCGGACTGGAATGTAGTTGAGCCCTAACCAAGTCTTACACCGATTAAGATCGCGTTCCTTACGCCTCTTGAATCTCGCAAGACTCCGCGCACTGGATTCCCCTAGCTGACGTCCTTTACATCCTAGAAGTTGCTATGACCCAAATTCGAATACTTATAAACAAATATGTCTCCCACAGATAAGTCTATTCTATTTGTTGTTTCCGTCTTAAGATAAAGATCAAGGTGAACAGGAAACTAAACTAATAATCTGGTCTTATACTCCTGAAGAGCAGCCTAAAAATACTAGTCACCTCACAATAACCTCACTAATTAACAGAAGAAGTTATTGCGGAATCACAAGAGTCTGAGTAGAAGAAACTGTTGTGATTACTTTTTATATCTTACCTATCGGAAATAAATCTCGAGAAAATCTTAGAGAAGATTAAACTCAATACGATAGAAAAAGTAAGATCATGATACACAACTACAGAGAAAATAGTTGAACCTGGCTTCACGAATCCCAAGCGAAGACTTTAAGTCGTTAAACCTAGTAATGGTTTTCAGAAGAACTGTAAACCTAGGTTAATGGAGAATCGACTCTAGTTTGAAACTAGGACACACGAGAGTGTCGGGATTAGGTTTCCCAGATGCTAGAGTGAAAAAACCGGGGTATAATAACCACACCCAATAATTCTTTCGGCAACCTGTATCGACTAAACTCCAATATAATTCCGAGAGCACCAACTTAAAAGTAATACTCAATCAAGAAATATATCAAAGAGCTTTATCTCTATTTCTAAATATAATCAGCAAATCGAACAAATAACTTAGACGGTTCAGACACCATAGAAATTCATGTTGATCTTTCCCTGATCCACTTTTATGTGAAAGTACTGTATGGCTCCGTAAGTTTTCTTATGTTGAGCATTTCCGATTAAATTAATCGTTAAGGTCCTCTTGTGGTTAATTTATTCGAGTTTTCTGGATAGAAATTCATGTTTCATGTAATTTATTGAGCCAACTCAATATACACGTTTAGGTACGGTTACCCATATCTAAATGAAGGTATATTTCATTTGTGTGTAACAAGCTAAGACCATCTAACGATGGAGAGATATTGCTTTGGTTTTAAGAAAACTTAGCTTGAATCTTAAATCAGGTTTTCATCTAACGGTGAATATTGATTGCTTTGTTATAAAGTTATCAAACCCTGATTTGAAGACTATATAAGGGAGAACTCTAGCAACTGGAAAACCTAATCCCCACACCTTATGTGTGATACTAGTTGCGTACTAGAGTCGATTCTCCTTTAACCTGGGTTTTTCCTAAAACCATTATAGGTTAACGACTTAAAGACTTCATTGGGATTCTGAAACCAGACCCAACTATTTTCTCTGTAGTTGCGTGTTCTGATCTTACTTGTTATATCGTATTGAGTACTATCTTCTCTAAGATTGACTCGAGATTTATCTCCAATAGGTAAGACATAAAAAGTAATCACAAAGCTCTTCGTCTCATTCTTTATGATTCCACAATAACTTGTTCTACTACCATATAGTTAAGTTATTGTGAGGTGATTGATATTTCTAGTCTGTTCTTCGGGAATATAAGACCGGATTATCAATTGGTTCCTGTTCACCTTGATTTATCAAAAGACGGAACAAAAACTTCATAGGTACTTCTGCGGAAGACAGATTTATCTATCAGAATAGATTTTCTGTGGGAGACAGATTTGTTTATAAGTCTTCGACTTTGGGTCGTAGCAACTCTTAGTTATGGGTGAGATCAGCTAAGGGAATCAAGTGCGTAGAGTTCTGCTGGGATTCAGAGATGCAAGAAACGCGACTGTACCTTAATTTGTGTGAGACTTGGTTAGGGTTCAACTACATTCCAGTCCGAAGTTAATTTGTAGTAGGCTAGTGTTTGTAGCGGCTTAATACAGTGTGGTGTTCAAATCTGGACTAGGTCCCAGGTTTTTTCCGCATTTGCGGTTTCCTCGTTAACAAAACTTCTGGTGTCCGTGTTATTTCTTTTCTGCATTATATTTGTTTATATAATTGAAATATCACAGGTTGTGCGTAGTTCAATCAATTGGTAAATCCCACCTTTGGTTGTTGATTGAAATTGATTGACACTTGAACATTGGTCTTTGGTACCGTTCAAGTTGTTTCTCATAATAATCAGGCTCCCGGATTCATATCTGTTTGATTTGCTGATTACATTGAGAAACATAGATATAACTCTTGGATATATTTCCTTGATTGAGTCTGATTGTCTAGTTGATTATCTTGGAATTATATTGGAGTTAGTCCATACAAATTGCCGAACGAAATATTGGATGTGGTTGTTAGACCCGCTTTTTCAATGTTCATTCCTAATCGCGTACAGACCGTAAGTCTTACACGCACTTACCTTTCCAAACTGATCCTGTAATCTCGGCCAGTGATAGCTTAACCTAGCAAGGATTCCTCCCATATATTGTCGCGAGTAATTAGGGTTTGAAAGATTTTTCATACCCCTTTTATTTTAGCCGTTCAAGTTATAAGTGAGTGATCTCTTATGCTGATTGACCCCTTTTAAATCAGGCGCCAATAATTGCACCCACTTATCACAGGTCGAACCCTAATTGGATCCATGAAAAACCGCAAAAGTAAGGTTTCTGAAGTTTCAGGCCATGGTAAACGTAAGCGATCCTCTGCTATTTCTTCATCTTCCATACCTAGCCTATGCGACAGATTCTCGGAAGCCATAATTAAAGAGCCCATCAACCTGGTTAACGACGGTTGTTTCATCTCAGAACCATAAGGTAATGCTCAGGTTTAGAATATCCATCAGATGCCATTGGTCGATTTGGCTTGCAGAGGGCAGATTACATGCCTTCGTTTGTTGATTTCATGGTAGCCCAGATGCCTTTATCAAATTAGGCTGCTTGGGTCGAAGTAATGCTGGAAGACGTGGACGTAAAGCAGATCTTGGAAAAAGCCAAGATAATTCACGCTGTGAGAGCTTCTTCAGTATTGAAACTTAATAAGGAAATATTCATCTCTCGTTAGTGTAGCCCGACTCATTCAGTAATATGTGCATGGGGTGAAATGACCATTACCTTGGAATACGTAGTTGCTCTTTTACAGCTTCCCATTATTGGCAGCATTCCTCTAAGGCAGCATGAGGGAGATGACTACTAGCATCTTGCTCCAGAAAATCGAAAGTCTAAAGAGACCTATCCGTAATGGAGACGAGAGTTACTCCTCATGGGTCGATTACTGGCGGGATGATGGTACGAGTGCCGAAGGTCTAACAACCAACCACCCATTATTGATTGCGGCGTTTCTTTTACTTTGGCTATCCAGGGACATATTCGAAGGTCCGCCTGGGGGTCACTTAAAACCCTGGCTCGTTCCTTTCGCCGTGGCTATGGATGATGACAAGGTTCTTTCTCTTGGCAATTTATTCTTAGGTACTTTGTATTCTCATTTAGATAACTTCATTCATGATTTGAGAGCTTCCAATGGTCATGCTAGAGTATTGTCCTTCGCCCATGTCATGTTTCTCCAAGCTTGGTTGTGGGAACATTTCCCAGATAATGCTCCCTAATCAAAACCTCAAGTCCCTAATGGATATATTGAATATGCTCGCATATGTCGCTGGATTAACAAGCAGACACCTTCGAAGATTGAGCTTATCGATATGTTAGATGATGAAACAAGAGTGAACCTCAGACCCTGGAGTTTGAAACTGGACCGGATAATTTCTCTGGAAACTTTTGCTGGTAACTTCGGCATGCCCCTGGATTCTAATGATGATATCGTCGTGGATGACAGGAGAATTATTTTAGTAAGTAGCTGTATTCCCGGATATATCCCAGCCATTGTGGATGCCAATATTTCGGTACAAAGTTATAATATTGACAGGGCAGCTAGGCAGATGGGATTTGATCAGACTTTGCCTCATTATCGCTCTAATGCGCCTTTTATTGGAATTCTTTTGTAGACTCTTAACTCGCATCCTTTGGATAAGAAATTTCCATTGAGGGACGAAAGCAAAACTAGTGTAACTCCCGAGTATGCAGCATTTTGGAAGACACAAATGGAATTACTTACGAACTTTATCATGAGAACTCCTCAGGTGAACTGTAGCAATCCTTCCCTCACGGAGATAAGAAAGAATCCAAATTTGCAGATGATCTCGCCTACACGATGTAGATTTATAATCGATCTTGTTCAGGTAAGAGACCCTTTGTCTTGTTTTGTACTGTTCATTATATCTTGTCGAACACTCAGATTTACCTTCTTAATGCAGTGGTGGCATGCTGGCAATTCTCTTCTTCCTTATGTGTCTGAGACCGCGGCCAGTCCCCAGCCCGAGGATAAAAGACTCCATTAGGCATCTCCTGAGGATAACGACCGCTTTTGCAAAAGGGTATGTCATTTAACTGAATATGTATGTATATGTTTTGGCACACTGGCTTCACACGCTTTTCCTCGTAGTTTAAAAGCTCGTGTTCTCCGGCAAACTCGTGTCTTCCGGCTCCAAACGTTCTGAACACCAACGCGGCGTTAATACTTATTCCCGTCGTTACTGGAAATGTCCCAGATGATGGTGTCACTGTTACAGACCATCTGGTAGAACATCCGGACTTACTTCGTCAAGGTATCGTCGATGGTGTATTTCCTGAGCCTTCATATTGCAAGACCGTTGCCTCCAATATCATGGTTGAAAACGGCATCCCAAGTGCGTCTGCTGACCAGGATGCCATTATCTCGGACGTGACCCCATCGGAATACCCGAGTGCTGGAGTTATTTTTGACTTCAAATTCGACCGAATCCGCGCCGATTACAAGTGCATTGGTGGTTTCACGGTTCCTTCCTCTCATGCTCGTCTGTATACTCAGATATGGAAGAGGTTTGGACATTTCTTCACGGGGGACTACGGAAGCTACCGCCTTTTGGAGGGGAGAGTATCGGTGTTACTATCTACCATAGAGGAGATGGTCCTCGTGCCTCGCAAATAAATTACCAAAGTAATGATGCGTGACTGGGAAACTGCGTTGGATGAGGTTGAGACGTCTAAGTTGAACATTGGATGGGTCCGTCGTCAGCTACAGGAAATCCGGAAGAATCCAGAAATGATTGGTGTGTACCATGATTTGGAAATAATACACAAAGCTAGGAATGAAGTGGATAGGCTGTTTCGAGAGCTAAGGTTGGTGACTGATGCTTTGGGTCAGGTGAAAGAAATGCGGGTTAAGGATGTTGAGCCAATCCTTCAAGGTGTATTTTCTGAATGATTAATAATCTGACGATGTTTTCTTTTGAAACTCAAAATGGATATCCTTAATTATTTGGGATATGTGTAAAACTCTTTTGATGAATGTTTATGATTACACATTTATTTTGAAGGAGTCAGGATGAGTAGAAGCGGGTGTTTGGATAAATGCTCCCTCTTTTTTAGGGAAGTAATCATTTATACTACTTTTGAGGAAGGATCTGGCGTTGATACCTTAGTTTTGCAGTATGTTCAATTATATTGAATTTGTAAGGTCCGGATTTCCATCGCGTCGAGTTTTCGAGTGTGAAATAATCAAAGAGCAAGGTTGTCGAACAGGATCCACTTGTTCACGAAATTGTCGTACGAAAGAAGCCGGGCATTCTCCGGGTAATTGCTTTAAATCCATCAGGTGACATAATTCTGGTAGCAGGCAATGAGGCTTTGCTGGCTTGTTGGAGACCCTTGGTGGTATTTCTATTGGTAGAATAGATACCTCGACTTTGCTGTTAAGGATCCAGGGGTGTCCTAAAACCAAGTCGTAATCCATATTTCCTTTGATAACTTGAAATGTTGTGCATGTTTGGATGCCACCGGTACTGATTTCAAAAGTGACGCGACTGTAAGTTTCCCTGGCTTTTCCTTCGGGATCATTTACTATTAGAGGTGCATGTATTATTTTGTTTTATGAGATTCCTGCTGCTTTCAAAACATCGACGACAACTACGTTGAATTTCGCTCCGGTGTCGATTAATGTCTTTCCAAACTCGATTTCCTTGACGTGTGCGGAGGTGAGCAGTCCCCAGTCAGTTCCTTCGTCGTGCTGACTAATTGCGTCTTCCAAGATGGGGCCAGATTGGACTTTTGTTGTTTTCGTAGAATGGGATTTTTCACCGGAGATGACATGATTAAGAGATGTAAAGACATCTTTGCGCTGGGCTTTGGAAAGGTGGAGGATCTCGCATATTCTTCCTATCAAGGTCTGGGCGGTCTGGTGGACGTGTTCTTTGGAGATAGTAAATTCGTGTATACGTGGTGAGTCTCCGTATACATCTTCGACCTCTATATGTAATTCTCCCGAGTCAATATTTTCCTGGAAAACGCATTTCAGACCATTGCATTGACTAGTGGGGTAATTGAAAAACCTGTGGTAATGGCAATACTTCGGATCTGAAGTCTCTTCATTAGTTGGTGGTCACCATACAGGTGGTAATTGAATAAAACCATCTCGTACCCTAATTTTCAGTAGCTCAATAGTCCTTGTTGTAGAGAGCGTTTGGCGAGAATGCATCATATCCGGTCTTGCTTGTGACAATTGATGCTCTGAGATTCTTTGTGAGTCTCGGTATGGAGTCCACTCGGGATTTGGTGCTGGAATTGAAACTTGTGCTGGATCAGTGATAAATGTGGGGCACTTAGTCCATGAGTCTTGTCGAGACGTGATTCCTCTTGTTGATTCTGTTCTAGTTGTTACTGTAGTAGCAGACGGCCGCCCTGAATAATGTTGAGCGGTACTGCCTCTTTTCTCTAAGATGTCTTGATGAACCTCTCCCTCTTCGATCTCCTCCTCTTTTGATTAAATTGATGTTGTTGTCGATTGCTGGGTAACCTTCTTAAACTTTGCAAGAGTTTAGAAGCATAAATTTTCTAATAGGGATTTGTAAGCTGGTTCTTTACTCTCACTAGGTTGACCAAACTGCAACGCGTCTGCTGTATCTTTCTTCTTTTCTCGAGAAATCTATCCCTGGCTCACATCATTGGAGAAACCTTGGTCATCATTTTCCATTCGTGCTCGTTTGGTAAATATTTTGTTCACGTTGGCACTGGTGAACTCATGAACCCTAGACGAAGATTTGCAGGCATTATCTCCAGAGCTAACCATACTTTGCTTGTGAGCCAACTCAATATACACGTTTAGGTATGGTTACCCATATCTAAATGAAGGTATATTTCATTTGTGTGTAACAAGTTAAGACCATCTAACGGTAGAGAGATATTGCTTTGGTTTTAATCAAACTTAGCTTGAATCTTAAATCAGGTTTTCATCTAACGGTGAATATTAAATGCTTTGTTACTAAGCTATCTTAGCTTTGATTCTAAGCAAACCCTGATTTGAGAGACTATATAAAGGATAACTCTAGCAACAGGAAAAACCTAATCCCGACACTTTCATGTGTCCTAGTTGCGACTAGAGTCGATTCTCCTTTAACCTAGGTTTTTCCAAAACCATTATAGGTTAACGACTTGAAGACTTCATTTGGGATTCGTGAAGCCATACCCAACTATTTTCTCTGTGGTTGCGTGTTCTGATCTTACTTGTTCTATCGAGTTGAGTACTATCTTCTCTAAGATTTGCTCGAGATTTATATCTGATAGGTAAGATATAAAAAGTAATCACAAAGCTCTTCGTTTCATTCTTTGTGATTCCACAATAACTTCTTTTACTACCATATAGTTAAGTTATTGTGAGGTGATTGATATTTCTAGGCTTTTCTTTTGGAATATAAGACCGGATTATCAATTGGTTCCAGTTCACCTTGATTTATTAAAAGACGGAACAAAACTTCATAGGTACTTCTCTAGGAGACAAATTTATCTATCAGAATAGACTTATCTGTGGGAGACAGATTTGTTTATAAGTCTTCGAATTTGGGTCGTAGCAACTCTTAGTTGTGAGTGAGATCAGCTAAGGGAATCAAGTGCGTAGAGTCCTGCTGGGATTCAGAGGCGTAAGGAACGTAACTGTACCTTAATCGGTGTGAGACTTGGTTAGGGATCAACTACATTCCAATCTGAAGTTAACTTGTAGTAGGATAGTGTCTGTAGCGGTTTAATACAATGTGGTGTTCAAATCCGGACTAGGTTCCGGGGTTTTTCTGCATTTGCGGTTTCCTAGTTAACAAAACTTCCGGTGTCTGTGTTATTTCTATTCTGTATTATATTTGTTTATATAATTGAAATATCACAGGTTGTGCGTAGTTCAATCAATTGGTTAATCCGACCTTTGGTCATTGAATAAAAATTGATTGACACTTGGACATTGGTCTTTGGTACCGTCCAAGTTATTTCTCATAACAATCGGGATCGCAGATTTCTATCTGTTTGATTGCAGATTATATAGAGAAATTGAGATATAACTCTTTGATATATTTCTAGGTTGAGCTCGCTTTATTAGCTTGTGCTCTCAGAATTATATTGGAGTTGGTCCATTCATTTTATCGGACAAAATATTGTTTGTGGTTGTTGTATCCCCGCTTTTTCAATTGGTATCAGAGCAGGCAAACAAGACCTCATAAGTCTGTGTTTGTAGCAATCTGACTCTATGGCCAGAAGTGCTATCTCTATAAACGTACCGCCAGTCTTCGATGGCTCAAATTACTTATGGTGGAAACTTGTTATGCGTGCCTTTCTCCAAGCACATGATTTTCAATCATGGGTTCGTGTTGTTAATGACTATAAACCTCCAATGGTTACAGATAACGGTGTAACTGCTCCAAAGGATATTGGTGCATATGAACCTGACGAGATTCTTGTTGCAAAGCAAAATTATAACGGTTTGAATGCGATCATCCATGACGTTACCCCAGATCTTCAGCACCATGTGACCACATGCAATAAGTCTAAAGATGCTTGGGATATCTTAGAAACCGTATTTGAAGGCAATACCTCTGAAAAGGAATCTAGGCTTCAAAACCTAAATTCTGATTGGGAAAACCTTCGTATGGCTGATGAAGATTCATTTGATGAGTTTAATCACAAAGTGTCTAAAATTGTTAATGCTTTTTTTGCATTAGGTAAGACTATTCCCGAAAAGGACATTGTGATGAAAATTCTCAGATCGTTGCCAGCTAGATACGATTCTAAGAAACATGCCATCGTTGAGGGAAATAACCTTGAAATACTTTCTAGAAATACTCTTATTGGGAAGTTAAAGATCTTTGATCATGAGCATACATCCAAATCTGGAAAGGATATTGCTTTCAAAGAACAAAAGAATACTAAATTACTTGATAAAAGTAAAAGTGTTGGCAACTCTGTAGTTGATCCTATTGAGACTGATTCATCAGATGAAGATCTTGACAACTCAGTCTCACTGATCACAAGACAGTTTAGATATCTTCTTTTGAACAGAAGTAAACGGTTCATCAGAAATAAACCTAGGTCATCAGTTAAACCTCACGATCGTTCCCCTCCTAAAAACATGGAAACTGTCGACACTGATGATGAGGACATGCCACAGTGCTTCAAGTGTAAAGGTTTTGGTCATTTTGCTAATGAGTGTCCAAATCGTAAAAAAAATACACTGGTAACAAATGTCTTGCTGCAACTCTTGATGAAATTTCTGATCACTATGATTCAAATGAAGATGAAAAATCAAGTGTAGCACACCTTGGCGAAAATATTGATTTTGATAATTGTAGCAATACGTACATCAATCTTGATATTCTTCCTAGAGAAACTTCTTCGACCACTTTGGAGGATAAAATGGATTTTACCCTGTCTACTGAAAATTCTATCTCACATGTTTCAGGTACCTCAATTTGTTTAGCAGCATGCTCGGCTATGGTGCCTGAACTGTCCTCCACATTGACATGTTCTTATTGTACTATTGTTTTGGGGTAAAAACTGATTCTGCTGGTTTTGGTAAATTTGGGTGTGTTGATGAGAAACGAATCCAAACACCCAAATAAATGCACTGCACGGGAGTACTTTAGATTCGAGAGATCAATCTGTACAATCCTGGCCTAAACCAAGAAATGACCGTTCCAGTCTTGCTTCGGTCACAATGTGAAGGAGAAGGGTTGATCTTGGGGAGGGAAGCGAAGAAGGTGTTGAGATCAGAGTGGTTAACTCTGAAGGTGTGGCTATTTTATGACTTGTATCAGAATATGGAACTGGCTTGCAGAATGTAAGCTATCAGTTCTTTGATGATTTTCTGGATACTGTGTTGTTAACCAAAACTCTGTTGTTGGTTGAAATAGGTTGAAAACCTATTTATATCAGTCATAGTTGCACGCACCCTGATCCCATAGGAACTGGGAATAGTTGAGTGATGGAGGAGCGGGATCGTGCAGGATGGTGAAAACCATGTCTCCACTATGAGGGGAAGACTAGGTGGTTTCGTCCCACTACTTCTCTATCATCACTAACTGCCCGCATTTCTTGACACTTTCTTGTAATAGGCGTGTTGCACGCCGCACACTGTAGACCGCCAGACCAATACCCTGATGAACATCTCCCAGATTGTGACATGTTTGATGTCTCGAGTATTTTCGTGAAAAATATGCAGCAGGCTGTTGAATGGGTCTTGTTTGCAAGACCTAGTTATTCTGACCAATCACGCGCAAGCTAGGTGGCGGGTGGTCATGTGTGAGTAGCTGCCAGGAGCTATCTATGTACATTAAAGATGTGGTGATCTGTCCCTATAGGAGAATGGTGGCTGGTAGCAATTTTGACATCCTATTGGTTGGCCCAAATTAAATCTAAACCGTTTAAGTTGGCTAGCCAAGTTGGATGGCTGAGATGATTTGCAGAAGTTTGTGCTAATTCATGAAATTTCGTAATCAGAAAATTCAGATGTGAGACCCTCACTAAAACTGCTGTAGAATTCTCATACAAACTCGTATCGATCCGCCCCTCTATTATTATCAGAAAAGAATTTCCTATCTTCTTCGCGGGAATATTTAGGTTTTGAGCTTATTTAGGAGGTGAAAAAAACCCGACAGTGAAAACTCAGGAAGAATTCAGGAGGAATTCTGTCAGTTTTCAGCCATGACCTAGCTCGCATTTAAGCTGTATATTTTAACTCGTCAATCTGATTGATGTGATTTTTTAGTATGTTATGCTAGACATTTATACGAAACTTTTGTCATGTAGCTCATACTAAAATTGTTTACCAAATGCTCCCAGTTGTTCGTCCAATATTTGGATGATCGTTTAGAAGCCATATGGGTAGGCCGTGGCATGTCCGATTGTTCCTTATGGAAGAGGGGTGGCCGTTGATCATGGCCACAGCTCGTTATGTAAAAGGGGGTAGCCGTTGATCATGGCCATAGCTCGTTGTGGAAAAGGGGATGGCCGTTGATCATGGCCATAACTTGTTGGCTGCCTAAAATAAGGGTTAGGCCGGCCGATTCGTAGCCTTAGCATGGCGCGTTCATGGCCCACATAAAGCGGTAAAAATAACAAGTAACATAGTAGCGCAATGGCGCAATGGTGCCTGCCAGTGGCATAGTGGCGCCTGCCAGTGGCATATTGGTGTTAGATCCAAATATGACTCAACGATATTGGCTTCTAGTTGCTGTATCAAACTTAATGCCTAGGTGGTATTATTTGACATGGGACGGCATAGTGGTCCCGACCAAATTAGGGTTTGGCATGTCGAAACCCTAAGTGGCGCGTGCTGCTATGTGGCCGCGGTATGGTGGCATGGTGGTGCTTGTCCGTTCGAGTCAGTGATAGACGCATTTATGTGTCTATTTTCATCTCTTTTGTGTATATTGTTAGTACCCATTTTTGTACTAATTTTGATATTTTATCCCTTTGTAGGTGTTTTTGGAGGAATAGGCTTTTGCGGCAAAATTGGCTCGAAAAGTTGTTAAAGATACCTGGAATGACATTTGCTATTCGGATTCTCATTTTGGATAAGGGGTAACCCATTTCCAAGCAGCTACTAAACAAAGACCGGGAATGGATAGGGGGACACCTTCTTCACGGTTATATATCACATAAACACGGGAAAATGATTACAGCTTCCTGCGAATTTTCCTGGTTTGATTTCATCGAGTTTTTCTCGGGATTTCTTCACAGTTTTGGATAGGGATTAATCTTGTGCGACAAAGTTTCGTAAGAAAAGGAAAGATATCACATAAACACGATAAAAAAAGGAAGTAATCATCGAAACAGGGAAAGATATCCTTTCATCTCGATAAAACAGGGGAGGAAAGATTTTCTGAGATGTTTTGAGTTTATATATAGGAGTTACGTGACAGGAAGGGGAAGAAGGAAGATTATTTCCTCATGAAGATTGTGCTTTATCTTTGGAAGTGATTGTAACAACTCAAGACGCGTACATGAGTTAAAAAGAGAAAAAAAAAGTCCGTGACTTGGGAAAGAAAAAAAAAACAAGATTTGGAAGCAAGATACTCGGCCTGTTGAGTATATATAGCGTGGTGAGAGTTCTAAGAAGGGGAAGGAACACTTTAGGGGAAGTTTAGAGCACTAGAGAAGCGAAGAAAATCGAGCACAAAAACTCTGTTGCTGCTGCTGAAGAAGAAGAAGACGAAGAACATAAGACCCACAGAGTCAGTCCCAGAGGCAGACTTATTTTCAGTGACAACGAGTTACGGTCGCTCCTGTCTGCAGTCACCGAAGCCTTTCAGCAACGATTCAGTCTTCTGTATTAGACTTTCAGCGACTACAGTATACCCTTTTCTCCCTTTTAATCAATTTTTGAGCCATAAACATGTATTTTGAGAACATGATTAATATGAGGAGCTAAACCCCATTGCTGAGGCGATAGAGGAAGCTATTTTTCCAACAAAAAGTGGTATATTCTATTTTATTTATTTTATTGCAATTATTTTATGATTATTTGCCTCGATTGAAAATTGTTTGAGTGATTTTTGTTGAGCAATTGTTATTTCTTTTGATAGAGCATTCTTGGACCTAGGTTTCTGATGTTTTATGCTTCGGATTTACACTTGTTATTTTGAAAATCTACATGTTGCAATAGTTTAGAATCAAATTGAACGAGAAAATTGCATGAATATAAATACTAGATTAAATCACTTTGAACTTGGAAAATAGTGGAATCTCAGCCTCAGTGTTCTTTTAATATTGATATCAACTTTGTCAGTGTTTGCTATAATTTTTAGTGATTTTTCTATTTAGTTTCTAATTTAAGTCTAAAGTTATCCTTCACAAGTTCGAGAATCGAATCCCTCTTTTACCACTACAACTACAATACACATCAATTTTTGGCGCCGCCGACGCGGACTTGTTTTTAGGGTTAGATTTATTTTTATTTATTTTGTTCTATTTTACGTTTTTGGGTATTTGTCTTTTGTCTACAGGTTTTGGAACGTAAAGAAAAAAATTGAGCCAAGGAGTTTGGTGATTTCGTAAAGACTTGGAGCTAAAGATTAAAGCGAAAAGAACGGAAAAGAAGACAATTTTATTTTAGTTATTATTTTTTTTTAGGGTTTTGTTTATTTTTTTTAGAAAAAAAAAAATTTGTATTAGGGTTTCTTTATTTTTTTGTATATTTTTTTATTTATTTTTGGACTTTTTGGACTTTGGACACTATTTTTATTTTTTATTTTTATATACCCTACGGAAGGGTATCCTTAAATATAAAAATTGTTTGCAGAGAAGGAGGACAATTACGATATTGTCTCTGCACCTTGGGTTCGTACACTGACACAGGAGTCAGTGGCCCGAGTCGACTACAACCGATTCATCCCCCGTCTGGAACGGGAGGTAAGATTCTGAACACTCGCGAATCCCCTGTCAGCGAGTTACTGTCTTCCTTCATATGCATATATGCTGAGGACTGAATACGGACATTTATTTTCCTAGTAAAGGGCAAGGCCTGGCCATACAAGATAAGGGTTCGGATTTCATCACCGTTCTCTTCTTGCCCGCCTTAGGAAAACGATACCGAACGCGAACCCAAGCTTAAAATATTGACTAGAACGAGACCGATAGGGTAACGAGCTTGTAGGAAAGTCGTTCAAAAGGATCGTATTGGGTATCTTGTTAGCCTAACTCAATCAGGAAGATTACTGTAAGTCGATTAGAGCCTCCTTGTAACCCAGGGAAGCGTTGCCAAAGAGGTGGGGGTATCAAAGCTCCTCTGAGCTTTTCCTACTTCTCTTCGACTTACTTTATTCGGATTGTCCTACGAGGTTTGCTAAAATTGTACCCAGTTGCCTCTTGGAAGAGTAGAAGCTAGTCTAGAAACAATCTAAGTGGAGCCATCATGCTTTTTGTTTGCTAGAAATCAATAGGTTTGATTTGGTTGAGTCGTCTTTGATTTGTGATTGCTCACCCTTCCAATTTGGAAATTCTTGTATGCCTGAACGTAAAAGAGACGCCCTAGGTAGATTTGTTAAAGAAAAACCTAGCAGTTCTAAGCGTCTCGATTACCTTAATCTAGAAAGTCCAATTTTCGGAGAGTCCTGTTTTGAACATTCTCCTGAAGAGAGAATCCCTAATACTCCGATAGTACCGGAAATGACTACTTTGAAAGCTTTGTTGAATCCGACTAGGACCACTCGTCCCTCGTGTATTAAGTTAGCTGACACAGAAGCCAATTATGAGCTTAGAACTGGGACCATACAGATGCTCCCAATCTTTTTAGGGAAATAAAATGAAAACCCTTATTTCCATGTTAGGGATTTTGAAGAAATTTGCAGTACCCTAAGAATTAGAGGCTTAGATGATGATGCTTTGAAACTTAGGTTATTTCCCTTTTCCCTGAAAGATAAAGCCAAATCGTGGCTGTATAGTTTGACTCCTGAGTCAATCGAAACATATGAACAACTTACATCTTCCTTTTTCAATAAGTTTTTCCCTAGGCATAAAACATCGTCGATTAGGACGCAAATATGCACATTCTCACAACAAGAGGGAGAATCTTTGTATAGGTATTTGGAAAGGTTCAATGATTTGTTAATACAATGTTCTCACCATGGTTTAGAAAAGGTTAGGCTAGTTCAGATCCTTTATGAGGGTTTAGATTATTCCACAATAACCATGGTTGAAGCTATGTGTACAGGTGGGTTTGAGAACAAAAGTGTTGATGCGGCAATGACATTTTTGAATGAAGCCGCCGAAAAGACCCAACAATGGGAAAATAGTAGGTAACCCCAGAAAAGAATTCTTCTAAGCAGAGGAAACGTTAATAGGGTAGAAGGAGGCTCTGAATCAGATGCCAAGATTTCAGCGATAGCTAAAAGGTTATAAGTTCTAGAAATGGGTCACACTAGTGGTAGATTAGAGCCTTTTGGGGAAGGCCATAATAATGAAGAGCAAGCCAATTCTCTTTATAATAACACAAGACTCGATAATCGTCAGAAATTTGACCCATATTCAGAAACCTATAATCCTGGGTGGAGAAACCATCCGAACCTTGCATGGTCTAAGGACCAGAATCAAGGTCAGTTTAGTAACTCTAATGCTCCCCCAGGTTTTAGTTATGCTAAGAATCCTTCGGGACAAGCTCAATTTCAGAATCAGTCGGATAAGAAAATCCTAAGCCTAGAGGAGTCTCTCGTGTTCTTAACTCAGCAAACTGCAAAACTTCAGCAATCAGTAGACCTAAGTCTACAAGCTAGTAACAAGATAGGACAATAAAATTGTCAGGCTATTTTCGAGTTAAAAACCCAGGTAGGTATGATAAATGAGTCTTTGAGAGAAAAAGGTAGGTTTCCTAGTCAAACACAACCCAACCCTAGAGGAGTTCATGAAGTAGGTACAAAACCATCGAATCAATTGAATGCTATTAGAACCCTTAGGAGTGGTAGAGTTGTAGACAATAAGGTAAACATGCCCGAAAGTGAGCAAACTGTAGTTCACCCCTCAGGACCATCCATAGCTGAGGAGACTGATAAAATCTCTGATGATGTCAATTCGGTTCCTGAGAGGCCCTATTTTATTCCTAGAGCCCCATTTCAACAGCTACTAGTACCAACAAAGAATGAATCCAACTTTAATGACATTATTGAGGTTTTTAAGAAAGTTACCATAAACCTTCCATTACTAGAAGCAATTAGGCAACTTCCGGCTTATGCCAAGTTCCTCAAGGATATGTGTACGCGAAAGCAAAAGCCTAGTGTCCCTAAAAAAGCCTTTTTAGCCTGTCATGTAAGTTCTATCATTCAGAACACCACAACTCCTAAGTATAAAGACCCAGGTGCCCCTACCATTGATTGCACGATAGAAAAACACAGGGTAGAAAAAGCTTTACTTGACTTAGGAGCTAGTGTGAACCTACTTCCGTACCATGTGTACTTACAACTGGGACTTGGTGAATTGAAACTCACCAAGATAACACTGCAGTTAGCTGATAGGTCTGTTAAATTTCCTCGTGGTGTGATAGAAGATATTCTTATTGAGGTCGACAAGTTTATTTATCCTGTGGATTTTGTAGTCCTAGATACACAACCTGTCCCTGACCCAGAGAATCAAATACCGGTGATTTTAGGTCGCCCATTTTTAGATGCTGTTATCAACTGTAAGACCGGACTTATGAACATATCCTTTGGTAATATGACCACTGAACTAAATGTCTTTAATGTTACTAGACAACCTTCTGATGATTTAGAGGAAGTGAATATGATTAGTACTTTAGTTCAGGATCTAGTTCAGGATAATTGGGACGACACTTTGTTTGGTGATTCTTTAGATGAATTTGATGAGACAATTATCTTAGGTAAGATAGATGACCAAACTTTAGAACTAGAAGAAGCTCTCGAATATTTTAAGGACTCTACAGACCCAGAAATTCAGTCACTAGTGTTAGGTCTTTCTGTGAGTAATGATGACCCTAAGTTTGGGGGTAGAGAACTGGAAGAAGCTTTTTAGTATTTTAAAGACTCTGAGGATCCGGAAATTCAAGCAATAATTAGAGGTTTGTCTGAGAATACTGACTACCCTAATTTTGGGGGTAGTGATGGTCAAGTATCCTTATTAGAAGTCCCTAACTTGGGACTCGAGTCCAGTGTGCCTGAGGTATTACTAGAGTCTGTCCCGACTCCAAAACCCGATCCTCCTGATACTGTACAGGAATTGGGAACTCATAGTTCGGAAAAATATATTTGTCAAGACACTCACATGAAGCCTAAGAGGGCGTTACAGATAAACCCAGTTGTCTTGCAAGAAAGTTTAGATCAGGTTGTGCTCCGTATGTTAATTTTTCTAATCCTGTGCAGTTGTCTCATATTAGTGGCAGTTTTATTTGGTTCTGATGACCCACAGTTATTTGACTACTGATATATGATTTGAAAGGTAATTAGCCATTTTATGGTACTTGATGTCTGGCTGAAGACTTTAAACTTAGCACTTCTTGGGAGGTAACCCATTCTCATGCAACACGGTAATATCTTTCCTTAACTCTTTTGCTTCAAATGGTAACAGTTTCTCCTTGTTCATGCTTTTAATTTTATCTTTAGAACATTGAGGACAATGTTAGATTTAAGTTTGGGGGTATGGGAGAAACTTTTTAGTTGCATTATAAACTCCAGAGCCTAGAAATTTATGCCTATTAAGGATTGCACTAACCAATCTAAGTGGATGGAAGCATTTTGGTTTTAGGAGTTGAGGAACCAATCTGAGTAGATGGAAACATCTAAAGAGTCTATTCATAAAAGCACGGAGCTCAGGTGTTAGAAATAACATGATAGTTTCACCGTATCTCGGAATCATCTTATTACTTCTGTTTTTATTTTTGCAAATTTTTATGTTGATGTATGCTGGGTTGAAATAGGGTGATTGAGTTACTATAAAAAATAAAAATAAAAAAAGACCAGACCAATTAGATCAATCGGAATAAATATTAACACTTGGATAGCAATATGTGTGTGTTCTCCCTGTCTCCGTCGCCTAAACAAGAGTGGAATGCAGGATCAATGGGAATTACCATGTAATCTGCTGACAAGAAGCATGCGCTTGGATCCAAAAGATCTAATCATGTCGTTACAAAATAAAAAATAAAGGTGTATTATAAAGTCGACCTCTGGTTCCCTTGTATATGCCAGCTGTGTTGATGTAGATTTAGGATTGTCGACCACTGGTTCCCTTGTATATGACAGTTGTGTTGATATTAGTCCAGACAAGTATCTCAATCCACTAGGTCATAGGTTCATCTTGGCATTAAAGTCCATTCGCAACCATCTACTTCTATATCCATCTTCTTAATCTATTCATGTGATTTGTTTGATTCCGGATATTGATGTCCATAGTGCGATTATCTGAGTAGAGCTCTGTCACTTATATATGAATTTTAGTATACTTGAGTGCAAACTCATATACAGCAATTGGAATTTCGCATCAGGGTACTTCCTCCCGTAATCAATAAGTATGCCAACCAAGGAGATTCTTTAGTGCATTCCAAGGTTCTGCGTAGATAGCTAGGGTCTGGAGTAAAGGTTTTGTGGGTACACCTCTGGTAAACCCTCCCGAGACTATAACTCAGCCACTAGTGCCACCTAGGGGTTTAAAGGCTTATTGCACATGCTAAGTGCAATCGACGATGCCTGCGACAGTGAGTTAGGATTTTATTTTTTGTAGTTTTGATTTGCTCGGGACTAGCAAATAATAAGTTTGGGGGTATTTGATAGACGCATTTATGTGTCTATTTTCATCTCTTTTGTGTATATTGTTAGTACCCATTTTTGTACTAATTTTGATATTTTATCCCTTTGTAGGTGTTTTTGGAGGAATAGGCTTTTGCGGCAAAATTGGCTCGAAAAGTTGTTAAAGATACCTGGAAGGACATTTGCTATTCGGACTCTCATTTTGGATAAGGGGTAACCCATTTCCAAGCAGCTACTAAACAAAGACCGGGAATGGATAGGGGGACACCTTCTTCACGGTTTAAAATATGGAATGTGGTGGGAAAATGATTATAGCTTCCTGCGAATTTTCCTGGTTTGATTTCATCGAGTTTTTCTCGGGATTTCTTCACAGTTTTGGATAGGGATTCATCTTGTGCGACAAAGTTTCGTAAGAAAAGGAAAGATATCACATAAACACGATAAAAAAGGGAAGTAATCATCGAAACAGGGAAAGATATCCTTTCAT
Source organism: Papaver atlanticum (assembly GCA_023531105.1). NCBI lineage: Eukaryota > Viridiplantae > Streptophyta > Magnoliopsida > Ranunculales > Papaveraceae > Papaver > Papaver atlanticum. The sequence goes on along the minus strand of JAJJMB010010184.1, from coordinate 554,523 downwards.
CTCGATAAAACAGGGGAGGAAAGATTTTCTGAGATGTTTTGAGTTTATATATAGGAGTTACGTGACAGGAAGGGGAAGAAGGAAGATTATTTCCTCATGAAGATTTTGCTTTATCTTTGGAAGTGATTGTAACAACTCAAGACGCGTACATGAGTTAAAAAGAGAAGAAAAAAAGTCCGTGACTTGGGAAAGAAAAAAAAAACAAGATTTGGAAGCAAGATACTCGGCCTGTTGAGTATATATAGCGTGGTGAGAGTCCTAAGAAGGGGAAGGAACACTTTAGGGGAAGTTTAGAGCACTAGAGAAGCGAAGAAAATCGAGTACAAAAACTCTGCTGCTACTGCTGAAGAAGAAGAAGAAGACGAAGAACATGAGACCCACAGAGTTAGTCGCAGAGGCAGACTTATTTTCAGTGACAACGAGTTACGGTCGCTCCTGTCTGCAGTCACCGAAGCCTTTCAACAACGATTCAGTCTTCTGTATTAGACTTTCAGCGACTACAGTATACCCTTTTCTCCCTTTTAATCAATTTTTGAGTCATAAACATGTATTTTGAGAACATGATTAATATGAGGAGCTAAACCCCATTGCTGAGGCGATAGAGGAAGCAATTTTTCCAACAAAAAGTGGTATATTCTATTTTATTTATTTTATTTCAATTATTTTATGATTATTTGCCTTGATTGAAAATTGTTTGAGTGATTTTTGTTGAGCAATTGTTATTTCTTTTGATAGAGCATTCTTGGACCTAGGTTTTTGATGTTTTATGCTTCGGATTTACACTTGTTATTTTGAAAATCTACATGTTGCAATAGTTTAGAATCAAATTGAACGAGAAAATTGCATGAATATAAATACTAGATTAAATCACTTTGAACTTGGAAAATAGTGGAATCTCAGCCTCAGTGTTCGTTTAATATTGATATCAACTTTGTCAGTGTTTGCTATAATTTTTAGTGATTTTTCTATTTAGTTTTGAATTTAAGTCCAAAGTTATCCTTCACAAGTTCGAGAATCGAATCCCTCTTTTTACCACTACAACTACAAAACACATCAATTTTTGGCGCCGCCGACGCGGACTTGTTTTTAGGGTTAGATTTATTTTTATTTATTTTGTTCTATTTTACGTTTTTGGGTATTTGTCTTTTGTCTACAGGTTTTGGAACGTAAAGAAAAAAATTGAGCCAAGGAGTTTGGTGATTTCGTAAAGACTTGGAGCTAAAGATTAAAGCGAAAAGAACGTAAAAGAAGACAATTTTATTTTAGTTTTTTTTTTTTAGGGTTTTGTTTTTTTTTTTAGAAAAAAAAAATGTATTACGGTTTCTTTATTTTTTTGTAATTTTTTTTTATTTTTTTTTGGACTTTTTGGACTTTGGACACTATTTTTTATTTTATTTTTTATATACCCTACGGAAGGGTATCCTTAAATATAAAAACTGTTTGCAGAGAAGGAGGACAATTACGATATTGTCTCTGCACCTTGGGTTCGTACACTGACACAGGAGTCGGTGGCCCGAGTCGACTACAACCGATTCATCCCCCGTCTGGAACGGGAGGTAAGATTCTGGACACTCGCGAATCCCCTGTCAGCGAGTTACTGTCTTCCTTCATCTTTCAGCAACGGGACCGCGCGGCCAGTGGTCTTCGTAGTAGCGTGTTGCTAGCTCGGCTATGGGGCATGAGTGTTATGGGCCCAGCCATCTATTCCCGTTCATGGAGCAAAAAGGAATCCTTCTTCTGGGAACTTTGTTCGTATAAAAAGGGGTATCAACCCTCTTTCGTTTTTGTTTCTCGTCTGGCTTCGTGCTTTCATTTGTAGCAGCCGTTGAGTGAAGTAGACGAGCTGAGAGGCGTTCCGTTGCCGTCGTGCTGTTATCAAGTCTTCAAAGAATTCGTTCCAAGCGACATCCTTTGAATCATCTTCTGAATCTTGGATTGTTGTATGGAATAGGATGCGATGAGGAGTCCCCGGTTACACTTCTGTTTGGTTACTAGAGTTGTACTTTTTGAGCCGATTTGGGAATACAATGCGTTCTTGCAAGGAGTTGTATACGCGTGCTAGATCCGATGGCGTGGCCGGATATGTGAAGATATCTATGCGGCGTACTTTTGGAGTCTTTGATGCACGCGTATGGCTTCATGTTGATAAATTCCCGCAGCTCGTAAAGCTTTGACAGTGATGATACTGATATCAGCAATAATCTGGTTGAGGGACGTAAAGGCATCCTGTGCTGGCAGTCCCCAGGTGTAATTATCTTGAGCCTATTTTCTCCTGAAAGATGTACTTCCATTGCATTTGCTGGTAAAGTGGTTGACGAATTGATGAAGGCGACAATCCTTTGGATTCGTCACTTGTTAATCAATGGGCGGGAGTCGTACTTGATAGATCTGTATTGTATCCAAACTTTTGGCAGCCCATGTACCCCTTCCATAGGAAATTGGAAATCTAGAAATACCGAATCTGACTTTGTCGGCTATGTGGTTTTTGATGCGCAGCTTCATGTAGTTCTTGGGTAGGAGGCATTGAGTTCTGAGTAGGTGATGTGGCAGGCATGATGCGGTTGGTATATGTGGCTTGCTGAGGCGCGACTTTCCTCTTTGATTCTTCACTAACAACAACACTTATAGATGGTTGAGCCAAATACTGCTTGTTGGTCACGCGCCTTCCATACAAGGGGGTGATGATATCCTCATGCTACATCTTTGAGGAGTGGTGACCCTGTCACGATTTATTGGTTGACCGTCTCTTCTGAGTTGAAGAGGTCCTTGACAGTGAAGGGATTCCGTGTTAAGCCTCAGTCCCCAAGTGTGGTTTACGTGATTCTATCTTGTATGGTCGGTGGGTTGACCATGATAAAGACATCACCATCTTGCATCCGTACTGGTGACTCTATTACTTCCTCCATGGGAAAATAAAATATGCAGAAGTTCGGATTACCTTTATCCGTATTCGTTGTTGTTATGGTGAAGCTCTAGATGGTATCAACAAACGAGCAGCAATGGTTCTTGGCAGCAACCGTGATCAGAAGAGACTACGTTTTCGTGGGAACAAAATAGGTTGGTTGGAGCTTGGATGGCTACGGTCACGATCCTTGACAGGGAGGAGCGGTGACTACGGGCACAAATCTTGGCAGGGATGAATGGTGGCTACAGGCACGGTAGGGAGAGGCGTAGTGATGGTGGTCACGGGCTTTGGTAACCATGAACATGAATCGTGGATAAGCGAAGAAGCATAAGTAGTGGTAGTTACGTCAACGATCTTTAGGCGAGCATAGGCGGTGATGCTAGCCACGACCACAAACATTAAAAGGCTTTGATCAGCCGCTATGACCCAAAGGATGAGTTTCTTCCTTTCACATAACTTACATACGTGAGTTTTATTTCTCCTTCTATTATTTCCCCTCTTTTATTTTCGGTGAAGCAGGTCCTCCCTGATTCCCTGCGTTCGGAAGCTCGTTTATTGTTGCTTGCCTGTGTTAATGGTGGATTTTCGACAAAGGTCAAAATCGTAAATTCATTATACTGCATGTTTCTAACCCCGCTTCAGGAACGCATGTGACGATTCATACTTTACGATCCGTGAACCATTTCACGATCTCTGATTGAGTTCCTCTCAGATCCATGATGAATATGTTTCTCGAAAGGCCTCCCACTAGCTGAGCGTTCGATGCTACATATTTCATCGTGACCTCTATGTAGAATAACATGATTGGGCGGTCCTCTGGACATAATTGTTTGTCGGAGGGCTTAACGCCTTCAGGACGTCGACGATACTCGTTGTTCCCTGACTACATAGAGAGACCCAACTCTACATAGAAGAACGATTGGGCGGTCCTCCTACATAATTGTTTGTTGAGAGGGCTTAACGCCTTCAGGACGTCGGCGACACTCGCTGTTCCCTGACTATGTAGAGAGACCGTGTATAGATTCAGGCGGCTCTCCTACATAATTGTTTGTTGAGGGGGCTAAATGCCTTCAGGACACCAACACTACACGTTGTTCCCTGACTATACACCTTTCAGAATGAGTATGATGCTTCAACTATCTCATATCTCGATTCTACAATAGATTAATTCTACCGTGACATTCGCCACTGAATTCATAGAAAATAATCTATTATATCTCATTACTCTGTTCCATGGCTATCCCCGGCTGATTCCATGGATTAGTAATAGATAACCATCTTATCTCATTACTCCGTTCCTTGAATTCCCCGGCTGGATTCATGGATTAGTAATAGACACACAATTCATTTATTACTCCGTTTCATGAGTCATTCTCCGCTGAATTTAATGAATTAGTAATAAATATCCAACAATCGGGCATCTGGACTATCACCGAGTAAGCCCCAATAAAATGGTGCAAGTGAACTCAACAATGATGCACGAACGAGCACCCAAATGCACGAACGAGCATTCAAAAATATGGACAAATAAGGAATACTACACAAAACAGCGGAGAGAAAATAATAATAAAAAATAATAAAAGAGGCGCCTAGGGACCGGGCCCACCAGCCGGACGGTCCCCCACGCCTCTTCCCTTTATTTTTCTTATTTTCTTATTTTCATGACCTCATGGAAACTCGTTCATTCGAGCAACTTTCCTTGTTTGAGCAAAACTCACGGTTTCTCCATATTTTCACGGTTTCATGAAAAAATAATAAAATATGGAAAGGTGTTGCAGGACCGGGCTACCTAGCCGGCCGGCAATGCCCTAGCCGTGGCCGGTCCCACAACTTACATCCCTTGTTTTCATAATTATTATTTCCCCATCTCATGAAACTCCTCCGTTTGAGCAAAAATCATGGTTTCTTCATATTTTCTCAAATATCGCTCAAATCATGAAAAAGCCAAAAAGTCAAATGGTCAATGACCGACTAGACTATCCGCGAAAAATATTAAAATATTATTATTTTAACATTCTCAAAATATTGATCGAATAAGCAAAGTCCAACTTGCTCATTCGAGCAAAATCAAGAATTTCAGTCAAAGATCAAACTCTTCTGAAAATCTAAAATATTGCTCAAACGCACACCAGAAAATACCAAAACTCTCAGGACTGAGGCATGGACATTATGGTGACACGGGAATGCTCCCTTGACCGACCAATGCCGTCCCTAAGGCTTGCAAGGAGCCAGTCCCACACATCTTCACAATTTTGACCTAATTTGCTCAATTGCTCATATTGGGTCCAAACTCTTTCCAACCAACTTGGAATTTGCTCAAACGACAATCAGCTGGTCCCACGACTACCAAAGGCCGGTTCCATTCCCTCTTGGTCGGTCCCTCACTTCTCCATAATTAGGTTTTATCACCTAATGCTCAGATGAGCACTATTCTAATAAATTATCAACACAAGCATTTGATCATTCTTTCACCAACAGGTCAACAGAGGACTTTGGTGCACGCTCACTCGAGCAATTGGGCACCACATGGTCATCCATCATCCCATGTGGTCGGTCCCTCCATCACTCGTGACCTATTTTCAGCAATTCATCAATTGACGAAAAATTGATCAAAAATTAGGTTTTCGAACAAACGCTCCACGAATCATCATTCTGAGTAAGTTCAAACACTAATAATTCTATGTTGATCCAGTAACCAACATCCATATTAATTATATGATATTTGGTAGGCTACCAATATTTTAATTAATATTTTATTGGGTCACGTTATCAATAATTCATCGAATGAGCAATACTTGCTCAGTTGCTCGAATATTGATCCAACTATCAATATTCAG
>JAJJMB010010184.1:395749-539483 GCA_023531105.1 Papaver atlanticum | reverse complement strand
AATACTTGCTCAGTTGCTCGAATATTGATCCAACTATCAATATTCAGTAATTCGTCGAATTGAGCAATACTTGCTCAGTTGCTCGAATATTGATCCAATTATCAATATTCAGTAATTCGTCGAATCGAGCAATACTTTCTCAGTTGCTCGAATTTACAATATTTGCTCAGACGAGCAATATCAACATAAGAACTGTACGTCTGACATGTTCAATCCATGAATCACTGAGCATTCGTCACTTATGCTCAATTCAACAAAACTTAGACTCAATGTCTAATCAAATCAGCGACTGACTAATCAAATACACGTCTGCTTTGCAGACTCCACGTTCGTGAGACATCAATCACGTCATATGGGGGGATATTACTTAGGGTTTAGGTATGGCGGCCTACGGAACGTGTGTTCATCCACGATGAGAAATGTAAGTAAGTCGTGCAAACGGTTGAAGGAGTTAGCAAAGTAGTGGGTGGATGGTTAACTAAGTCTCCACACGACCTGGAATTGGTTTCACCACGAATTCCCACTTTTCCACTCTTGCACTCAAGAAACCATCACACTTACTGGGATCAATGTGTTTACTATTCTGACAATATAAATAAGTCGCTGAATCCATGATTGAAAGAAACACAAAAAATCTACAAGATATTGAACAGACAATCCATCGTCTAACCAAAAATCATCGTGTGTGCAACACTCTCTCAATCATTCGAAACTTATTTACACAAATTTGCAGAAACCTTCAACACATCCACAATCCTTGATCATCATTGATCCCGCAATTCTCAGCTTCCCTCCTACAGATCAACCCATATCCCTCTTTGTGACCGAATTGACTCTGGAATGTCCATTGACTTGGTTTAGGCCGGAGTCCTACAGATTGATCTCTCGAACTCAAAGCACTCCCGTGCAGTGTATCTGTTTGAGGTTAAGCAGTTTGCTCGGTTGAGGAGTCTCTTCCGCATGGTCATCTCTTCACTTACCTAAAAAAATCAGCAAATCGTTTTTCCCCATCTACAGCCTGATAAAACACGATTGAGGGTTGAAAATATGTCTTGACGCTTCGCCTTGGAAAAATACAAAATCTCACATAAATGCTTCATCATGGACTGTACGGTTTTGGATGGAGTCCCCAGAAATCATGCAGCTCCTGACGGGAAGAGGATCTCTGTAAACTCCTTCAGTGTCTAATTGGAGTTCTCCTACATCCACCTTCCTCTTGAAAATGCACTTCAATTTATTGCAGTCACCGATTAGGTGATTGACGAACCTATGGTAATGGCAATATTTTGGATTTTCCATTTCTTCCTCGGTTTGTGGACGTCTGAGAGGAGGTAGCTTGATAGCATCATCTTGAATCAATTCTTTTAGGAGTTCGATTACCTCTCCAATCGGAAACGGTAAGTTTAGAGCAGCCTCTCCAGTTTGCGCTGGTGCCGCACGTTTAAGTTGTTGATAGTCGTTCCCAAGATGCCTTCTCTTTCCACCCTCACTAGTGATTGGCTGGAGGCTGGATCTTTTATTGGAAGGACGCCTGCTTTCCTGAACATCTTTACGAGTTTCTTCATTCTGGGACGGTTCAGATCGGCTGAGTAAATAAGCAGCGGATCTCTTAGCAGCTTCTGATGCAATATGGTAATTGATATTTTCCAAGAATGACTCATACGATGAAATCACTTTTTCATTGCAAGGACTCTGATGAGAACGTGATAAATCCCACGAGTCTTCTTTCTGATTTTGAGGAAACATCTCTTGATCTTCATGAGTAGACAAGTTAGGTTGGTGGCTACCTTTCCATTCAACGTGACCATAGGCTTCATCTTCCCCACCATGAATAGGAATATGAATCTTGGAAGAAGGACTACTACCATCAGTATTGATCCAAAATAAATTGTCGATAACGTTTCCTCCAGAATGAATACGTGTTGGTTCCTTTGATAGTTGATCCGTGAGGACTTTCAAAAGCGTAAATACTTCGTCCTGCGTCTTGATAATAATAGCTTGATTCTTGACAATATCGTTCAGGATTTTCATCAAATCGTGAATAGTTGTTAAATATTGAGACTCCATAGCCTCGACAAGGGTTTTAAATGAAATTGGGATTGAGGGTTTCTGAACCATAGCCTCCATAACATGTGAAGTATTGTCAGTGCTAGGAGAAGTAAAATTGGGATTGAGGGTTTCTGAATCATTCCTAAGATCAACCATCTTGAGAAATTTAGGAAATTGACAATGAAATTGGGAAAATGATTTTTCGCAACCGAGAGATTAATCTACCACTGTGGTCGCCAGTTGTTTTGGGGTAAAAACTGATTCTGCTGGTTTTGGTAAATTTGGGTGTGTTGATGAGAAACGAATCCAAACCCCCAAACAAATGCACTGCACGGGAGTACTTTAGATTCGAGAGATCAATCTGTATAATCCTGGCCTAAACAAAGAAATGGCCGTTCCAGTCTTGCTTCGGTCACAAAGTGAAGGAGAAGGGTTTATCTTAGGGAGGTAAGCGAAGAAGGTGTTGAGATCAGAATGGTTAACTCTGAAGGTGTGGCTATTTTATGACTTGTATCAGAATATGGAACTGGCTTGCAGAATGTAAGCTATCAGTTCTTGGTGTTTTCTGGATACTTGTGTTGATAACCAAAACCGTGTTGTTGGTTGAAATAGATTTAAAAACTATTTATATCAGTCATAGTTGCACGCACCCTGATCTCATAGGAACTAGGAATAGTTGAGTGATGGAGGAGTGGGATCGTGCAGGATGGTGAAAACCATGTCTCCACTATGAGGGGAAGACTAGGTGGTTTCGTACCACTACTTCTCTATCATCACTAACTGCCCGCCTTTCCTGACACTTTCTTGTAATAAGCGTGTTGCACGCCGCATGTTGTAGATCGCCAGACCAATACCCTGATGAACATCCCCCAGTTTGTGACATATTTGATGTCTCGAGTATTTTCGTGGAAAATATGCAGCAGGCTGCTGAATGGGTCTTGTTTACAATACCTAGTTATTCTGACCAATCACGCGCAAGCTAGGTGGCGGGTGGTCATGTGTGAGTAGCTGCCAGGAGCTATCTATGTACATTAAAGATGTGATGATCGGTCCCTATAGGAGAATGGTGGTTGGTAGCCATTTTGACATCCTATTGGTTGGCCCAAATAAAATATAAACCGGTTAAGTTGGCTAGCCAAGTTGGATGGCAGAGATGATTTGCAGAAGTTTGTGCTAATTCATGAAATTTTGTAATCATAAAATTCAGATGTGAGACCCTCACTAAAACTGCTGTAGAATTCTCATACGATCTCGGATTTTGACGATCCGCCCATCCATTATTATCGGAAAAGAATTTCATATCTTCCCACGAGGGTATAATTAGGTTTTGAGCTCGTTTAGGAGGTGAAAACATCCCGACAGTGAAAACTCAGGAAGAATTCAGGAGGAGTTCTGTCAGATTTCAGCCATGACCTAGCTCGCCTTTTAAGCTGTATCTTTTAACTCGTTAAACCGATTGATGTGATTTTTTCGTATGTTATTCTAGACATCCATACAAAACTTTTGGAATGTAGATCATACTAAAATTGTTTACCAAATGCTCCCAGTTGTTCGTCCAATCTTTGGGTGATCGTTTAGAAGCCATATGGGTAGGCCGCGGCGTGGCCGATTGTTCCTTATGGAAGAGGGGTGGCCGTTGATCATGGCCACAGCTCGTTATAGAAAAGGGAGTGGCCGTTAATCATGGCCACAAATCATTATGGAAAAGGGGGTGGCCGTTGATCATGGCCACAACTCGTTGTGGAAAAGGGGGTGACCGTTGATCATGGCCACAGCTCGTTGGCTGCCTAAAATAAGGGTTAGGCCGGCCGATTCGTAGCCTTAGCATGGCATGTTCATGGCCCGCATAAAGCGGTAAAAATAACAAGTAGCATAGTAGCGTAACGGCGCTACAATGGCGCACTGGCGCCTGCCAGTGGCATATTGGTGTTAGATCCAAATATGACTCAACGATATTGGCTTTTAGTTGCTGTATCAAACTTAATTCCTAGGTGGTATTATTTGACATGGGACGACATAGTGGTCCCGACCAAATTAGGGTTTGGCATATCGAAACCCTAAGTGGCGCGTGCGGCTATGTGGCCGCGGTATGGTGGCATATTGGTGCTTGTCCGGTCGAGTCAGGAAGCGGCCAAGCTTGATAAATCGACTGGCCAAAACGTACGGCCATGATCGTTTTAAGACTTACCATGATGGATCAGTTGCCTAGCTCACCTAGGTTTGGTCTCGACCAATGGGGTTCGAGATATTGCGCAGGGCGCCAAAAACCTAATTTTTGCAAATTGATTAGGTTAAAGGACTAAATTTTGCGGGTTGCCGCAAAAATCACTAATTTAATGTTAAAGGGCAGCATAACTTCGCGTGCCTCTGATTGAGCACTTCCACATGCATCTTAATCCTTACACTTCGGGAGATTCATGCTACTCGGCTGAGAGCGAACATTAGTCGTCATGTCATGTCAAAATCAAGAGTTCAGGTAGGAACATAGCATGGAATGAATACTCGGCAGGCTCCGGCATTAGTGAGTAATGCAACTAGGAGCTTAAATACTCATTAGGCTCTAAACTAGTGAATAATTCATCTAGGAGCTTGAGTTTCAATATAATATGAAGAGGGACATAGGCACTCATCAGATTCTGATATATTCTTCAAATTCCTTGCGGAATATAGACATATCAAGGTCTACTACTTCTGATGCTGGGTCCCGTAGAAAGACTTTTACAGTTTTCACCCTATACTAAAAACCACCATCAACAACTATTAAGGGTCAAGAACTCTCTAATTATTTCAAGTACAAACATAAAATAAGATATGTCAACAAACTTCAATAGAGATCAAATCGATTAGCAAACAAGCTCAAACTTGTTCTGGAGTCGAATTCATCTGAGGTATGTAAATTTAATTCATCTCCGAAGAAGTTAATCTAAAGGAAAAGATAGACCTCTACAGAAAAGAACCAGGTCTAAACGATCTATTAAAAAGGGTACAGAGAATTCCATACAGGGATTACATGGTGGACAGATTATTGTTCACCCCAACACAGCCTAATTACGTTGAAAGTGATCTTGTCTCATGTGCCCAATTTCAAAGAGACAAGAGTTATGCACAAATCAGGTTTTAGGAAAAGAATTTTTTTTGTTTATTTTCTTTTTGTTTTCTGGAATTCTGTTGATCTTTTTCATATCCTAAATTGGTGTTGAAAAGGTTTTCCCTGTTTGATCATTAAAAGAGGGTTAAAATCAACAATTCTACCTTTTTTTAGGGTTGAGAGTTGTTTGTACATGAATCCTACTTACTCTGTATATAGGTTCCGTAACCCTACATTTCTTTTTCCATTTCTAAAACTCTTTTTATCAAAAGATTGCTTGTGGAGCTAGTTTTGTGTATTTCTTTCACAATTTCATATCTTAATGGAGACTCCAAGCATCATATCTTCTGATGGAAAAGATGTTAACATGATTGTTAAGCCATCAATCATAAAGGAAAAAGGTAAATCCCATTCCTTTGCAACTTTGAAGAGAAAAAGGAAGAATATGAAAAAACCAAGGGCTAACCCCTCAAATCTTCAGAAGTTTTCTGGTGTTCTTGAAGAGTTAAAAGAAACAAGGATGGTGATGCAACAAATAAAGGCTATTGTTCTAAGATCTCTTGAAATTCAGAAGTCCCTGGTTCGGCATCAGTCTAGAAGGTTCGTTGGAATTGACTCCTTTCTTCTTGAACCTTATGTACCAATGTATGTTGACGACAAGGAGTTCGGGGACGATAAAGAATTTTTCAAGAATCTTAATGTCTAGGAAACTTCTTATGAGAATTTATTCTTGTGTTTTAAGAAGGATAACTAGGGTTTGGAATAACAAATATTGTCAAAAGTTTTAGATTGCAAAAATACACAAAACAATGTTTTAGCTATTGCCAACGATTTTCATCTTGCAATGTTTTAGATTTATTTATTTTAAATTCTAAGTTTTTGGAAGATGATTTTGAAGTATTAATCTTTATTGGTTTTATATATTGCAAAAATATGTTATGGGATATGTGTGTTTACGTCCGTGAACTATGATTATCTCATATGTCAAAAGTTAAGTCTATTATGTCTTTATGCAAATATTGATAAAAGATAGAATGAACTTTTGAATATTCTGCAGTATTGATCTTTCCCTGATCCACTTCTATGTGAAAGTACTGTATGGCTCCGTAAGTTTTATCATGTTGAGCATTTCCGATTAAATTAATCATTAAGGTCTTCGTGTGGTTAATTTATTCGAGTTTTCTGGATACAAATTCATCTTTCATGTAATTTGTTAATGTCCAAAGAAATCCTTCTTTTCTTGTAAAAGTAAGGTCCCTCTTATTGTTCTTTCGGGAATAACATTTTATGAGGGAGAGTTCTTAATTGAACTTGTGCTTAATTGCCAAATCTTTATGGGGAGTGCGGCTGTGGAATATTGTAGGAGTTATGTTGTATCTTTATAAACTCCTTCATGAATACACTAAGTTTCGACTATGTGAAATCATCGAAACAAAGTTGATATGTTCTCTTTTAGTCATGAATAATCTCTTTGAGAATTTCATTATGATCCCGCTAGTTTTCGTACCTTTTCCAATTTATATTGACAAAAAGGGGGAGAATTATTTAGTAGTTCACACTACATACATATGGTTTACGGATGAAGTATTGACTAAGGGGGAGTGATACATATCACCGTAATATTATTGTCAAAGTTGTGATACAATTGAACTTTGATGCTGTGTAATAATACTATGACACTGTATAACAATAATTGAGAACAATTGTTTTATGATATTGTGGTTTCCTCGTTAACAAAATTATTGTGTGTGTGCTTTTTACTTTTTATGCATCCTTCGATTGTTAAAAGTACTGCATAAGTTCATACTCCTATCAAAGACGAAAAAGTCGGGTGTATTTAGTATCCCCTGGGTTTTCAAATGGTATCAAAGCAGGTTCATGTACTAATACCGTCACAACCGACATGACGATCTCTTGCTTTGATAGGAACAGTCAGTTAACGGATCCCGAGTGTGTCTTAGAAACCATCGATGTTGATCTGAATATTGATTTGGTTAAAGTCATTCATAACCTTTGTCATGAGAAACAACGATTGATAAGGATAATTGATGGAATTCATTGTGAACTATACATCAAGAATTTTGACCTTCAAGAAGGATCTGAAAGATAAGAGGCTCTTGAAAAAACAGTTGGATGTTCAAATCTGTCTCAACGAGGATTATATTGCCAGACTAGCTGAATCAAAGGCTACATTAGCAAAAACCCTTGGGGATTTGAAATCTGAAAAAGAAACATCTAACTCTTTGAAAAATCCTTGTCATGATTCTTGTTTAGAGAATTATCGTCAACCAGGTGATAAACGAGATTTAGGCTTTGTGTCATGTATCTACGGTTTCAGTTCTCAAATTGTCGCTAAAAGTTCGTGTACAATTTCCTATTCATGAAATTAACATATACTTTCGCCACACATTTTACAGCTTTGGTAAATCACTCATAACTTTTTCGTTATAACTCGGAGTTGAGTGATTATTGTGTTAGAGCACTGTTCGGTCGAACTCGCAAGCGTTGCTATCACAAGCTTGTTTGTCAAGTTTAGTTGATCAAAACTATAAGTCTTGATTTCTAGTCTACTTATAGCTATGTCTCGGATTAAGATAGAATGTGTAGTTGAGCTTTAGACTTCACGGCGTTCATCGATTGAAGATGAAGATCTACTGAGGAGAGCTTGGAGGAACTTCATCAACAAAAGGTATGTGGAGACTAAAGCTTATCTATCACTCAGAAGTATATTTTATTTTATCTCCTAATGAGACTAAGTCGTATAGCTATATAGACTTTAATATTATACACATTTGATATTTCGAGCCGAGTTTATCTCGCTTATATATTTCTCGAAATACGAGTTGGAAGCATTTTGCTTTAGCTACGTTTATCATTATTCTAGACGAGTTTAGTTGGGAATAATTTATTTGTTGGAAACTAAATAATAAGTCAAAAGATGATCATGTGAAAATTGCCTTGAAACATCTTACATGATTTGTGTAAGACAGTCATTTGATGTCGACTCGAAAAGTTTCGTATTGATCATTCGATCACTTGAAAATTACTTATAAACTAATGGTATGTGTGAGACAGCCATTGTCGTCTTCTAAGGATATTTCAATGATTGAAATGGGAGTTTAGAATAATTAACCTTTGTCTGGATACAATACAGTATGCAAACTATTTTGGTATGATTCAGGTCCGGAAACCTAGTTTGCATACCAATATGTGAACGGCTTTAACTGTTAAAGTCCGGGAACCAAGTTTGCATACCAATTTGCGAACGGTTCAACCTGAGTTAGGTCCGGGATGGCAGTTTGCGTACCCGTTTGCAAACGGCTGGACAAGACCAAACTCCGGAACTAATTTATGCGTACCAGTTTGCAAACTTAGTGGTTAAAGTTCTAAAATTGGTTAAATATGATTCCATACTCATAAACAAATACATTAATAAATTAAGGAATGCAATCTTTACAAACCGAGGCTTAATGTTCATGAATTGATTCTTGTATAAGTACTTTGTACGATTACAAATCAATCCGATTTTGCTTCAATTATTTCTTATATACTTCTGTGAGACATATACAATTGGAACAACTTTATGAGTAACACAATAAGATTTATTTGATTATCTTTCATGATTAATTAATCATGATCATATTTGATCTAGAAGTGTTAGATGAATGTGGTTAATACAAAAGTGTTTATATGGCTAAATTCGGTTAACTATTGTTGAGCCAACTCAATATACACGTTCGGTTACCCATATCTAAATGAAGGTATATTTCATTTGTGTGTAACAAGCTAAGACCATCTAACAGTGGAGAGATATTGCTTTTGTTTAAGCAAACTTAACTTGAATCTTAAATCAGGTTTTCACCTAACGGTGAATATTGAATGCTTTGTTACTAAGTTATCTTATCTTTGATTCTAAGCAAACCCTGATTTGAAAGACTATATAAGGGAGAACTCTAGCAACCGGAAAACCTAATCCCGACACTTTCATGTGTCCTAGTTGCGACTAGAGTCGATTCTCCTTTAACCTAGGTTTTTCCAAAACCATTATAGGTTAACGACTTTAAGACTACATTTGGGATTCGTGAAGCCAGACTAACTATTTTCTCTGTAGTTGCGTGTTATGATCTTACTTGTTATATCGTATTGAGTACTATCTTCTCTAAGATTTGCTCGAGATTTATCTCCGATAAGTAAGATATAAAAAGTAATCACAAAGCTCTTCATCTTATTCTTTGTGATTCCACAATAACTTCTTCTACTACCATATAGCTAAGTTATTGTGAGATGATTGATATTTCTAGGCTGTTCTTCCGGAATATAAGACCGGATTATCAATTGGTTCCTGTTCACCTTGATTTATCAAAAGACTGAACAAAACTTCGTAGGTACTTATGTGGGAGACAAATTTATCTATCAGAATAGACTTATCCGTGGGAGACAGATTTGTTTATAAGTCTTCGACTTTGGGTCGTAGTAACTCTTAGTTGTGGGTGAGATCAGCTAAGGGAATCAAGTGCGTAGAGTCCTGCTGAGATTCAGAGGCATAAGGAACCCGATTGTACCTTAATCGGTGTGAGACTTGGTTAGGGCTCAACTACATTCCAGTTCGAAGTTAACTTGTAGTAGGCTAGTGTCTGTAGCGGGTTAATACAATGTGGTGTTTAAATCTGGACTAGGTCCCGAGGTTTTTCTGTATTTGCGGTTTCCTCGTTAACAAAACTTTTTATGTCTGTGTTATTTCTATTCCACATTATATTTGTTTATATAATTGAAATATCACAGGTTGTGTGTAGTTCAATGAATTGGTTAATCCGACCTTTGGTCGTTGAATATAAATCGATTTACACTTGGACATTGGTCTTTGGTACCATCCAAGTTATTTCTCATATCAATCGGGCTCACAAATTTCTATTTGTTTGATTGCAGATTGTATTGAGAAATTGAGATATAACTCTTTGATATATTTCTAGGTTAAGCTCGCTTTATTAGCTGGTGATCTCAGAATTATATTAGAGTTAGTCCATTCAGATTGCCGAACAAAATATTGGGTGTGGTTGTCGTACCTCCGCTTATTGGCTCGTTGATTTCATATTTTCATTCACTATATCTGAAGACCTTTCGAAGGTCTATGATTATTTTTACTAAAATCTTAGGCCCAAAACTCCTAGGGTGTATATATAAATATATATTTACCATCATAAGAACTGTTCCAAAGAGTGAGCACCATGTTTCGATAGACAGTGTTAGAGCATTGCTCGGTTGAACCCTCAAGTTTTGCTATCTCAAGCTTGTTGTCAATGTTACTTGATCAAAACTATATATTGATTTCTAGTCTAGTAAGTCAAGTCTCGGACACATCACCCTTGAAGACTGAAGATCAACAAAGACATTTTGAGAAGTTCCGTATCAGGTATGTGAAGATTGAAACCATTCTATTTTACTCACTATCTTACCATTCTATCTATTGAGACTATGTCCTATGACTTCTAGTATAATTATAGAGAAGAAATTGCGAGTCAAGCTTGTCTTGTTAAAAATCTCAGAATATGAATCTATCAAAAGATGTTCAACGGTCCTCAATAATATTAGTTCTAAACAATTTATTTTTGAGAATTAATTTGTGGATCAATTGAAAATTTCCCATATAAGTGATTTTATCATTTGGGAATGTTTCAAACATCATAAGAGAGAAATTCATGAACTACTAATAAATCTGCTCAGGGCAGGTTGGCAAACCACTTTGCAAACCATAGATATCTGAGTTTCAGAAATACAAGGAGGGTTGGCGAACCAGTTCGCAAACTATAAGTTCAGACTCGGACGGTTCACGAACTGTGACGAACTGAAATCTTAAGTTGGTATTAAAAAGGCTAGCATTCGGCGAACCTGGTTCACGAACCGTATCCATCTGAGTGCGGGAGTCTTGTAGGGTTGGCAAACCCGGTTCACGAACCATAGCACCCTGACTCGTGAACAATCATTACGGTTCACGAACCATTTCACCAGCGGTCCCAGTAATATTTAACAGATGCTCAAATACTTATTTTTTAAATATGTTGAGCATTGCTACTCTCTTAAACACTTCTATGTGTGTGCATTATGATTAATTCTTAAGTGTTTTAATGAACATGAATTTGCTTATTGTTCACATGGCATATTTTCCAAACAGAGAAGTCATTGCACATGGTTCCGTAACCGGACCATAGTGTATATTCTTCTTTTGTATTTTCAAGATTAATTCTCACATATTTTAATTGAAACCCTAATTAGAGTTTCATCTAAACAGAGAAAGTGTTTTCTTGATTCTCAAGTTATCTTAGCTTGAATTCTAAGCAATCATCAGTCTTGAAAAAACTATAAATAGAGATGCTCTTTCAACTGGAAAATCCAAACCCTGACGATTTGTGTCTTAGTTGATTGCTAGAGTCGCCTCAATTGACCCAGGTTTCCTTTGAGAAACATAATTAGGTCTACGAATGGAAGACTTCACTTTGGGGATTCGTGAAGCTAGGTTTGACTATCTTTACCTTGATAGTTCGTGTATCCTGATCTTTCTTTTCTAGTTATCGAGGTTCTCGTAATCTCTTTCGGCAAGATAAATAGAAATCGCAAAGTTCTATTCGTCTCAGAATTTGTGATTCCTCAAGATAGATTTCTGAAATTTGATCTTAAAGTGATTTTTTGAAGATTGTTCTTGAGAGGTGGTAAAAGATCCGTGATTCTCATATAAGTGACCGTAAGTGTTCCGGATATAAGATTTGCTACCTTTCCATATTGCAAACAGATTTCCAAGCCTTGATCTTTGATATAAAGGGAAATCAAATAGGCTTAGTTGTTACAGGAAGATTGGTATCAAAAGTCTTCACTGAGGTTGAAGCAACTCTTAGGCTGTAACGGACGCCATGTAAGAGAATCAATTGCATAGAGCTTTGCGAGGTTCAAGAGACGTAAGGAGCGCGACTGTAACTGAATCACTTAGAAGGAGGATTTGGTCTCAACTACATTCCAGTCCGAAGTCTGATAGTAGGATAGTGTCTGTAGCGGCTTAATACAGTTTGGTGTTCAAATCTAGACGAGATCCCAGGGTTTGTTTGCTATTGTGATTTCCTCGTTAACAAAACTTCTGGTGTCTTGTGTTTTTCCTTTTCCGCATTATATTGTTTATTTTCATAATTGGATTTACGCAAGTTGTACGTATTCAATCTTAGTAGATACGTACATCTAATTGTGATCGATTACGAGACTCGTTTTTTTTTAGAATTCGTATCTTGAAAAATTGATAACAAGTTTTATTACCTAGTAGAATTCTGATTGGATTATTTGGATACGACTAGATTGATCTTGGATATTGATTTTTGAGATGTCCAAGTACTCTTCTTAACAATCAACTTCACGAACTCATTGTCTATATACATATTGATCAAGAAGAGATAGAGATATAAACTCTATATACATATTGTCAAGATTCATTGAGTTGGCCTACTTGATTATCTTAGGTTTTTGTCCATGCAGGTTGCAGAACGAAAAAGTTGGTGGTGTACTTGGTACCCTGCGTTTTCAGATAGAGAGGTAAAAAAAATATAAAAAAATAAAGTATTTTTTTTACTAATATTTAATGAAGTTCTCCATAGATTTTTTTGTGAGTCTTCAATTTTCAGTCTTCGAGGATAAATTTGATTCCATACTCTACTTCTTAAACCTAATCTAGCCTGAAAATGACTATAGTAAACTAAATCAGTAATGCGTTTTGGCATGTAAATTAATAACTTACTTGACATACCAACACCAGTGGGTTCATGTGAGTAATGCTCTAACAAGGGCCAAGAATTTTAGACTGTATAAGAAGACATCTAATTAAAGCCCCAAAAAGGATCTTGTACATCTCATATTACAATCCATATTCCAAATCCCAAGGTATACCCTTTTAGGGGGAAACCGTTCATCTTCTTCTTTTTCTTATTTGTATTTTAAGTAGATAAACTTTTGTTGATTAAGGATGAATTCAATATTCTACGTGAAGCTTGATTAGTTATACAAGTTTATTTGGAGTATTCATATTATCGATTGTCTTCATCATACACAAGGTTTATGATTGATTTCTATATTATTTATGTGTGTAGCTAAATAAATTAATTTTATTCCAATGCTGGTATAAGACTAAGCAATCCGCAATTGTCGAGCACATATTTGCACATGTAAGGAATGCGAGACCTTGCAGAAGGATTCTACGGAGCAATCGTGAGTGAAGACAATATTAATATGCATGACCTAGTGATAAAAGTTTTGATGCTATGATCAACCTTAATTCACAAACCCTAAATCATTCAATTGGGTTACACCTTTAATGCACTAATTATTAGTGGTTCAGTTGGATAGAATTTGATATTCGAGCGCTTCGGTATCCAGAAACAAAAGGAATTTTGGGGATATCAACGCACTAGCTTCTATTCTACGTTTGGTGACGATATGGTTCTACCGAAAGATAGATAAGTATGTTAATTGAGTTAATTGAGTTAATGTCTACTAACGACGAATGACTCCCTAACAATCTTTTTTATTTATTATATTTTTAATGAATTAATGCAAAATCCCTTTTATTATTTGGTTTTCTAATTGTGTTGGTATTCTGAATAACATCTCAATTACACAGCTCTTTGTGGAAACGATCCTTTACTATCGTTATATTAATAGTTAATATTAGTGGAAAATATCTTAAATAGTCTTTACACCTACACATGCATCCTGGTGGTTCCTGGTCATGATTGTTCCCCCTCATATTTTTATTGTTCCTATCAGAGTCAAAAACAGAATTGTCTAATGAAGTGATGAAGGTACATCGTTCATCAAAGTGTCTACCCATAATTGCACAATATGAAAAACTTGCATCGATGGTAGTAAAATAAACTCCGCATGTGACATTTCTAGATTGTACATGATGTACAGTTACTCATTCGATCTACTTAGTTTCACTTGTATTTGAAGGTATTAATGACTTTTTTTTTAACTTCCGTTACCTACTTTTGCGAGATTCTAATCATGCGAAATGTGTCACATAAAATAATATTAGTAGAACTTCTTGTGTCTATTAGGATCCGCCGCACTTCTCATCCTCCAATGTCGAGGGTGATTAAAAGTGGGTCGAACTGTGTCTACTCCATAAACTTATAATGGGCATAAACAATTAGGGTGAGTTGTTAAAATTTGTCGGTTGCTGCGATGTATATGCGTTTTCACGATTCTTCTATGCCCTCTTGCTCCGTGTTTTACGAAGAATGATATGGAGATTTTTTATGGTGCTTCTCCGTTTTCCCTCACTGAATATGGTGCAAACCATACTAGTGATATATTGATTTGTTGTTTTGACATATTGTTGTAAATCTCCATTATCTATCCATTGTTGAACGAGGTTCCGCAAACTGAGGCAGTATTTTTCTTGTGACTACACCACCGATGAAAGACACAAAATGGTATATTCGGAGTTTACGGTCCTCTAGGTGATCTAGTAAGCGTGTACAAATCTAGTGGCGTAATTTCTATTGTTAAAGCATTGCTCGGTTGAACCCATAAGTTTTGTTATCCCAAGCTTGTTGTCAATGTTAGGTGATCAAAACTATATCTTGATTTCTAATCTACTAAGTCAAGTTTTGGATAGGTTAGAATTGTAGTTGAGTATCATAGATCATCCTCGGAGACTGAAGATCGACGAAGACATTTGAAGAACTTCTATATAAGATATGTGAAGACTGAACCATTCTATTTTACTCGCTATACTATCATTCTATCTATTGATACTATATTGTATGACTTATAGTAGAATCACAAAGAAGATGTTTCGAGTCACGCTTGTCTTGTAAAAATCTCGAAATATGATTTAGCAATTAGATTTTCAAAGGTCCTTAACAATATAAGTTCCATGAAATCTGCGGATCTATTAAAAATTTCTCATGCAAATGATTATATCATTTGGGAATGTTTCAAACATCTTAAGAGAAAAATATAAACTTACTGAAATTTCTACTCATGGTGGGTTGGCGAACGAGATCGCAAACCATGGATATCTGAGATATAGAAATACAAGAAGGTTGACGAACCATTTCGCAAACCGCAAGTTCAATTGGGAACAGTTCACAAACCCGGTTGGCAAACCGTGGTGAACTGAATTTTACAAGTTGGATAAATATGTTAGCAGTTGGCGAACCCGGTTCATGAACCGTGGTCAACTGAGTTCAGTAGTCTAGTAGGGTTGGCCAATCGGTTCACCAACCGTAGCACCCTGACTTGTGAAAAAGCCGTACGGTTGGCAAACCGTTATACCAACTGTCCCAACAATGTTTAACAGATGCTTAAAAACGTATTATTTTAATATATTTAACATTGCTATAACTCTCTTAAATACTTTTAAGACTCCATTGATTACTTAAACACTTATGTGTTTGTATCATGATTAATTTCTTAATTGTTTAAATGAACATCAAATGACTTTTAGTTCTTTGGCTAGCTTGCCAAACTGAACAGTAATTATACACGGTTCCTTAACCGAACCTATGTTATAGTCTTCTATTGTATTTTGAAGACCTAAGTTGTTTGCTTGATTCCCAAGTTATCTTAGCTTGAATTTTAAGTTAACCATGGTCTTTGAAAACTATAAATAGAACATCTCTCTCAACTGGGAAAATCAATCCCTGACACTTTGTATCCTAGTTAATTCTAGAGTTGTCCTCTATTAACCTTTTAAGTCTACGACTAAAAGACTTTGCTTGGGGATTCGTAAAGCCAGGTCCGACTATCTTTACCTTGATAGTTCATGAATCCTGATCTTGCTTTTCTATTATCGAGGTTCTCATAATCTCTTTCAGGCAAGATAAACAGTAATCGCAAAGTTCTCTTCATCTCAGACTTTTAGATTCATCAAGATAGATATCTAAAGATCGATTTTAGTTGATCTTTCGAAGATTATTCTTGAGAGGTGGTTAAGAATCTAGGCTGCTCTTTTGGAGTCGTAAGTTCTGGATTTGTGAGGTTTGCTAGCTTTGTCTATTACAAATAGATTTTGTTAGAGCACTACTCGGTCGAACTCACAAGCGTTGCTATCTCAAGCTTGTTTGTCAAGTTTAGATGATCAAAACTATAAGTCTTGATTTCTAGTCTACTTATATTTATGTCTCGGATTAGGATAGAATGTGTAGATGAGCTTTAGACTTCAAGACATTTATCGATTGAAGATAAAGATCTACTGAGGAGGGCTTGGAGGAACTTCATCAACAAAAGGTATGTGGAGACTAAAACTTATCTATCACTCAGAATTATATACTATTCTATCTCCTATTGAGACTAAGTTGTATAACTATATAGACTTTTACATTATACACATTTGATATTTCGAGCTGAGTTTAACTCGCTTATATATTTCTCGAAATATGTGTTGGAAGCTTTTTGATTTAGCTACGTTCATCATTATTCTTGACGAGTTTAGTTGGAAATAATTTATTTGTTGGAAACTAAATAATAAGTTAAAATATGATCATGTGAAAATTGCCTCGAAACATCTTACATGATTTGTGTGAGACAGTCATTTGATGTAGACTCGGAATATTTCGTATTGATCATACGATCACTTGAAAATTACTTATAAGCTAAAAGTTTTTGTGAGACAGCTATTGTCGTCTTCTAAGGATGTTTTAATGATTGAAATGGAGGTTTAGAACAATTAACCATTGTCTGGATATAGCACAATATACATACCAGTATGAAAACTATTGTAGTATGATTTAGGTCCGGAAACCAAGTTTTCATACCAGTATGTGAATGGTTTCAACTGTTAAAGTCCGGGAACGAAGTATGCATACCAGTATGCGAACGGTTCTACCTGAGTTAGGTCCGGGATGACAGTATGCATACCGGTTTGTGCACTGTCGGACAAGACCAAAGTCCGGAACTTAAGTTTGCGTACCCGTTTGCAAACTTAGTTGGTTAAGTTCTAAAATCGGTTTAGTATGATTTCATACTCATGAACAAATACATTAATAAATTAAGGAATGCAATCTTTGAAAACTGTGGCTTAATGTTCATGAATTGATTCTTGAATAAGTACTTTGTACAATCATGAATCAAATCCGATTTTTCTTCAATTGTGTCTTGTATACTTTTATGAGAATATAAATAATTGAACAACTCTATGAGTAACACAATTAGATTCATTTGATTATCATTTGATATAAAAGTGTTAGATGAATGTGGTTAATACAAAAGTGTTAATATGGCTAACTTCGGTTAACTGTTATTGAGCCAACTCAATATACACGTTTAGGTACGGTTACCCATATCTAAATGAAGGTATATTTCATTTGTGTGTAACAAGCTAAGACCATCTAACAGTGGAGAGATATTGCTTTGGTTTTAAGCAAACTTAGCTTGAATCTTAAATCAGATTTTCATCTAATGGTGAATATTGATTACTTTGTTTCTAAGCTATCAAACCCTGATTTGAAGACTATATAAGGGAGAACTCTAGCAACTGGAAAACCTAATCCCTACACTTCTGTGTGATACTAGTTACGACTAGATTCGATTTTCATTTACCCTAGTTTTTTCCTAAAACCATTATAGGTTATCGACTTAAAGACTTCATTGGGATTCTGAAGCCATACCCAACTATTTTCTCCGTAGTTGCGTGTTCTGATCTTACTTGTTCAATCGTACTGAGTACTATCTTCTCTAAGGTTTGCTCGAGATTTACCTCTAATAAGTAAGATATAAAAAGTAATCACAAAGCTCTTCGTCTCATTCTTTGTGATTCCACAATAACTTCTTCTACTACCATATAGTTAAGTTATTGTGAGGCGATTGATATTTCTAGGCTATTCTTCGGGAATATAAGACCGGATTATCAATTGGTTCATGCTCACCTTGATTTATCAAAAGACGGAACAAAACTTCATAGGTATTTCTGTGGAAGACAGATTTATCAATCAGAATAGACTTTTCTGTGGGAGACAGATTTATTTATAAAGTCTTCGACTTTGGTTCGTAGCAACTCTTAGTTATGGGTGAGATCATCTAAAGGAATCAAGTGTGTAGAGTCCTGCTGGGATTCAGAGACGCAAGAAACGCGACTGTACCTTAATTTGTGTGAGACTTGGTTAGGGTTCAACTACATTTCAGTCCGAAGTTAACTTTTAGTAGGCTAGTGTCTGTAGCGGCTTAATACAGTGTGGTGTTCAAATCTGGACTAGGTCCAGGGGGTTTTCTGCATTTGCAGTTTCCTCGTTAACAAAACTTATGGTGTCTGTGTTATTTCTTTTCTGCATTATATTTGTTTATATAATTGAAATATCACAGGTTGTGCGTAGTTCAATCAATCGGTAAATCCAACCTTTGGTTGTTGATTGAAATTGATTGACACTTGAACATTGGTCTTTGGTACCGTTCAAGTTATTCTCATACCAATCAGTTCATGGATTCATTCCTGATGATTTGATGATTGATTTGAGAAAGAGATATAACTCTTGGATATCTTTCCTTGATTGAATCTGACTGTCTAGTTGATTCTCTTGGAATTATACTTGAGTTAGTCCATACATATTGCCGAACGAAATATTAGGTGTGGTTGTTGTACCCCCGCTTTTTCATATTTCCACACCTTGATCTTTGATCTAAATGGAAATTAAATAGGCTTATATGTTATAGCCAGATCGGTATCAAAATTCTTCACTTTGGCTAAAGCAACTCTTAGACTGTAAAGGACGTCAGCTAAGGGAATCAAGTGCGTAGAACCTTGCAAGGTTCAAGAGACGTAAGGAGCACTACTGTAAATAAATATATAACACCCCGTGTTTTTAGCATGGTGCATGCACAAAGATGTACCATGGCCTGGGATGAAGCTTCACCCAAAGCTTTCGTTGCGTAGTAAGAGGCATATTGGCCTAAAGCAAAAGTCGCACAAAAGTGGCGCATTGTGTTCAGCAATATCATGTTGCTAGAAATATTGGACAAAGGCCAATCTCGCATCCAATGATGCATTAGGCCAACTGGGTAGATGGCCTTGAGAGTTGCAGCGCAACCTTTGCGCATTATGCAGGCCTAGAGCCAATATGGCACAACAGTTGTGTAATATGCCAGTGCGGGTTGTCCGAGTGAATATTGCGCAATATTGAAGTTTGGCCTACGGCCCAGAACGGAAACTCGACAATCATTGCAGGTTATTCAGAAAAACATGGCAACGACCATGAATAATGAATCAAGCACCTCAAAAATGGTACTTGGTTAATGTAAAAGTGGTCCCCCGGTTTAAGTTGTAGAAATGTCCTTAAGCATATATAGGGAGGGGTAGTTGGTTGAAGGTGCATATGCAGACTATGTGCCAAGTAAGCTTCATAGCTTAGCCGAAAAAGCATAAATAATGCTTAGGCCTCATTTATATCTGTATAGCTTTGTCAATGGAACATATTAAGTATATACATTACTATGCCATGCCGTGGACTCATTAATGCTCAACTTCTGTGCATTTTGATGGAACGTCCTACACGGCCTACACGGACTAGGCCATTACCATTATTGTTTGGCCACGGCCTTGCAAACGAGTTGGCTTAAGTTGTTGTGCCTTTAGAGTAGGGAAGGGTACGTAGTAAGCCACAATGAGTTGCAGCATTTCCGATCCAGCAAATTGTCGCTCATATCATCTAATTGCGAGATGAGTGTGGCATATTGGCCTCTCATATCATCTGTCTCGGTATTGCGATGCAAGAGATGATTGTGGACACACTTGATGAGGGTAGTTGCATGCCATTCACTGGATGCTCATACTACATATCAAGCTACACAGAGTTGGCATATGCATCAATTGCGAATTGAGCATGACCATAAAAGTAAGCTACATCAATATGCAAGTTAGCGAAGCTTGCATAAGCCCACGAAAAGTACGGCATGAGCCTGATTGATGCATCCTTTCAGCAGTGCCTAAGCTAAATGAAGAGGGGGGATTAGGCCTGCAATGCATAAGTTCAAGGCATGCCTTATGCCTAGACAAGACTCGGAAGCCAGTGATGCATGTAAGGTGCATCGTCCATAGCCTTCAAGGCTTTAAACCCTTCGCAGAACAAGGGTAAGTTGGAACGGTGTGGAAGCTAAATTAGCAGCATCATGCTTTTTGAGCATGCTTTCAATGACAAATGAATGTGCGTTTGCCTAGTTTTAAGGCCCGGTTAGTAGCAACAGAGTGGCGCATCGGGGAGTTATGGGCTGCGCGCAACTGGCGCGCTAGGCATAAATTTCCGGTCCGTCGTAGAATCACTTAGAGGGATTTATTTGGTCTCAACTACATTCCAGTCCGAAGTATGATAGTATCTGTAGTGGCTTAATACAGTGTGGTGTTCAATCTGGACGAGGTCCTAGGATTTTTCTGCTATTGCGTTTTCCTCGTTAACAAAATTTCTGGTGTCTTGTGTTTTTCCTTTTTTGTATTATATTTTTTATTTTTATAATTGGATTTACACAGGTTTGTACGTATTCAATCTAAGTAGATACGTACGCTTAATTGAAATCGATTACAAGATTAGTATCTTGTAGAACTTGTATCTTGAAAGATAGATAACAAGTTTAATCACTTAGCAGAATTCCGATTGAATTATTTGGATACGAGTACATTGATCTTGGATATTGATTTTTAAGATTGTCCAAGTACTCTGCTTAACAATCAGGTTTACGGACCTTATATATACATAATGATTGAGTAGAGGTTGAGATATTAACTCTGTATACATATTGTCAATGATCATTAAGTTGTTTTAATTACTTGCAATTGTATTAAGTTTTGTCTATACAGGTTGCCGAAAAAGTTGGGTGTATTTGGTATCCCCTGCGTTTCCACCTATAACAACACTAACTTAATTTAAATTTTGCATATTCTTAAATACACATTAAATTTAAAATAAAATTCAAAAAATAAACAAACTTACGAACTTTGAAATCCTTGAAATACAATGTATTTGTAGTACTCCAAAAGTGTTTTAATACGACGAGTTGAACACATCGGGTCACATAGTTTTTAGGGTTATTTGCCATCTAGTACCCAATTTTGTAACCAAAGTTGCGGTTGGTACCTAGAAAGTTCAATATTAGAGGTCGATACCCAAGACCGTTGTTGACCATCGTGACCGTTAAAAAACTAGTTAGAAACGGAAATGACCAATTAAGATTTACGTTTCAATTTATTTACTAACTTAACCATTTTTTTTCTTAACTTCATCTTTTCCACCCACAAATGCTGCCACCCCTCTTCTTTCTCTTCATATTCTTTAACTACCATAGCACCACCACTAGCTCCTTGCTTTAGAACACACCGATTATCAGAGACAGTGATAATGATGGAATGATGGGTTTACATGAGATCATTGTATTTCAGTGAAACCATTTAGAGTTAATGAGCTAAAGGTTCCTAATTTAGGTATCCTTTTACATCCAGTCTGAAATCAAGCTAAACATACTATTTTTGTTCAAAGGGGTGTACTGAATTCACTTTTTATGGTCTTAATAATTCAATTTCTCTTACATTTTTCAACTTATTACGGTTGTGGAGTGTTATAATGTCATCAATGACAGAAAAGAACATGCAACCTTCAAATCTCATTTTCTACCTAGAAATCACTTACATGTTTTTTTTTTTCCTGATTTTTTCTCATGTTATCCTTCTTCATTCTAGTAGTAAATCGCTCATGCTAGATCAATTTTCAGGATAATCTTAGTTAGTACTACCTCTTTTGAATAAAGAAAAGCTGATAATTTATCCAAATTCAAAATCACATGACCACTTTCTCTGAAACGACACGTAGGATTATTTTAGATTTCGGTTTAAATTAAGTGAAGGTTAAGATTACTTGGTTTTGGTTCAATTTATTTGTTGGTTTAGTGTTGATTAATATTTATTTGCAAGCTGGAATTCCTAATGCATTCTTAAGTTGTTTGATGAATTAGCAGAAAGAACTTTTCCGACGTAGAATGTTGTTTAACGCGGATTATGTAAATTGGGATATTCAAACATCCAGGAATAACTAATTAAATTATGATGATGGTGGTGATGATGATCAGGGGAGGTTCTGGTGGGAGTGGTGATAAAGGTCTAGGGTTGATCACCTATAGTCGTTCACATGGCATATGAACCAACTGCTCATATCATTTTATATGTGGATGATATATAGCCATCCACGAGATATATATGTACTAATCTTAACCGTTGAGTCAACTAAAATAATTTCACGCGCGACTCACATGCGAACGAACAATAACTAACATCGTTAGGTAAATTTCAATTAATTCAAATAAATTTTTAATTGTGTAACGGTCAACGAGGTTCTGGGTACCAAACTCTAATATTGAACTTGCTGGTACCAATCGCAATTTTGGTCACAAATATAGGTACTAAAGTCTAAATAACCCTAGTTTTTATCTGATATCTTATATATAATAGAAACGGAATCAAGATTATCTTCAAACATGTTCTTTGTCCGCATTAAGCGACCACCCTTTCACTTCAACGACAACTGACCGTACACCTTTTAACCTGTGATAGTGATTTCACTTTAGACTATCAGATATATGATTTGAACTTCTCGACTCTGACGGCAATCTGCCCTGGTCGGGGGTTAGTATCACCTTTATGTTTCTTTTTTTCCATAGTGAAAAAACAATTTGCCAATCCACGTGGCCTGTCAAAGTGGATTTTTGGGCCCCAAGGCCGACTCATATGCACACCGAATGTTTTCTTAATTTTTTATGCCAGGTAACCTGGCAAACCAGCCGCGTCACTATGAGAAAACAATTAAACGATGGAGAACCTGGCAAGCGATATTAACTATAGGCCAGCGATGAAGTCTTTATCGCTAAATATATAATTTATATCGTTCGATATAAATAATATCGCTAATGTTTGACTTTATATCACCAATAGTTGACTCTATCACGCCTATAATTAGTAATAAGTAAAATACGATGCTTAAATTCTCACCCTACGTAAGACTTAGAGAACTACATCAATTACTTTTGAGATCAACGACTTGTAAATGATTTATTATCTTTAATCAAAAAATCGAAAGCTCGGTCACATACGTACCTCGAGATTTCGGTAACAAATTGTGAGAACTTCAACATTACGGAGATCTTGCAGTAGCTTGCAAAGCAACTCGTGCTCATTATCTCTAGTAGTTAAAATTCTGATTTTTTCTTCAGATTGTGTGCATTGTTAACAGATGGGTAACATGATATCCCTTCACACTTGAATCAAAGAGTTGGAATGTTGACAGCAACATGCGTAAAGGTTCCAACATACAAAGGTAGTTCCGAACATATGCAATACTGCAAACTAAGCATTTGAGATTTGATTCTGGAGAATTTAACTTGAAAGAGGATGAAGGAAGTTTACAACGAATTATATGTAATTCTTCGAGGCATGGACATTTAGAGACTAAATCGTACATTGACTTCTTTCATAGCTCGACAACTGTAAACTTTGCAATCTTGACTAAGAGAAAACTATTACCCTTAGAGATTGTAAGTTTACAGTTACTCTCTCAGTTTCCAAATTTACACACAAACAAGCCTATTATTTTGAAACAGAGGGAGTAGTTAATTTCAGCTGGGTTACTGATTGGTGTGAGAAGGTTTTACATGGTGGCAAAGTTTACATTACATGGTATGTTGGGTATAAGCACGGTCTTACAAGATTCGAAAATTGCAAATCAAGTGTCAAACAGTTACTTCTCATCGCAAATCTAAACAACCTACGAACTTTAAAAAAAAAAATTTTGTGCCTAGAAATGTCAAATCCAAATCGAATCATGTGTAAATGTTCTACTTGATGGTGAGTAAATACATAATCCACAAACTCAAGGAACCCACGAAACCGATCCTTTTTATGATGCTCGAGCACAATACCGAAGTTTTTGCAAAAACTAACATAACTAAAGTCTATCTCAGGAAGTAAAGTCTGGGATATGAAGCTAGTTGTAACAGCTTGTTCAGCTGGAACAAGAGACGGAATTATGATTAACAAATCATCAGGAAAATTACTTATATGATCCATCCAATCTCTTCTCATAATTTTCCGATTCTTCTTTGCCATATCATACAAAAATACCAACTTCTAGTGCTGAAATACTTTAACCGACATTACACTGCACATAATTACAAGATTAACATGCATGCATTTAAGTAACACAACAGATAAAATTGATAGCCATTCTTTGACACAACAAAAGTAGAAAAAAGAAATCTAAGACTTTTAGTTCGCACGTTCTCTTCTCCTAAACAATAAACTTTGATCCCTAGGTATTTCTCTCCAAATATGAGTATGAAACCAAAAAAAATAAAAGAAACAAAAAAGTCAAAGGATCTACTTGCACATCGACCACTAGATTGAATTATAAGCAGGATAAAAAATATGAGTTTGAATATGTAGATAACTAACTGGTGATGGTATATTCCTTACGCACATATCTAGCCATCCAAAGGGAGTTAATTAACTCAGCCGCTCTAAAAGGTGGGTGGTCTCAGTTCAATATGGTGTTTAAGTACCTTCCATATGTTGTTCAAGAAATAGTTTGAAAGATATGCTTGGTGGCGTTTATATGTTATACAACCTAGAAGCTATATGACTCAAAATTGTTCAATTTATATTGGAAAGATGGTCAAATACTACAAATACGTTCTTTTTCAAAAATTTCGAATGTGGTAAGTTTGTTTTCTTATTGTAATTCAGTTTTATAAACATTCAACCAACTTTAATTATGAATATATTGTTTAATAGGAGTTATATTGTTAAATTTGTACATGTTGACGGGAATTACATGTGAGGGAAATGTGCTTCCATTTGACAAATGAAATTGAGAGTCGGAAGAAAGATGGAAAAATCAACTTCAATTATACTCAAATGATCTAGAAGTAATCCAAATTATAAGAGAGTAAAAGCCCATGGATTATAGGTGGTTAACTTAATTTGTTTTAACAACATTATGCTAGGAAAATGAATAAAAACTGGTTACATGGTACACAATATTTGTTCCATAAACACTACAGGGAGCTCGCACGTGTGCGTGTGTTGTGGACAATAGGCCAATGTCTATTTCCAATCTAGCTTAGTGACGTTACTTGGTTTTCTCGAATCGTTGGAAGATTTAGAACGAGCACCAACATATTAATTACCCAGGTCTCCATTTCTATCAGAACTTTACCTAACCCTCAGTATATGCTCGTGGTGTTCCAAAGAAAGCCTGAACGGTAATGTCGGAGGTAAAAAACCCCTACCTCCCCACCCCTATATTTTAGTTATATTGACATGGTAAATGTATTAACCCAACATGTTATTATTTTCAGTATTAACGGTGTACTTACTTCCATATTTGTGAACCTTATCTTCACAATAACACCAATGTTTTTCCAATCATACTGAAGTACAATGCCAATAATTGGATAAAAGATCAGATTGAAGATGGTCAACATGCTGTCGTGGTTCAAATGATTCAACATTTATGTAGAACAAGTAATAATATTGTTAACATGCGGTATCAATCAATTTACGGGTTCGAAGATGCGGAAACCCAGATAATGCTAGAGCTAAGCCTTAAGAGGATTGTGTTATACAATCTTATTTCTGAAAAGGGTGTTTAGTATCATGGAGAAAGACACCTTCATCAGTTGCTATGAAGAAAGCTGAAAGCCACTAACCCCTATTCAGGTTGAGATATTTCTCAAGGTGATTGGGACTTGATAAGAGATGGTCCATATTGGGAACAAGAAAATGTTGGTCAAGGTGCCTCGTGACTACAGTGATTACCTTTCTTGGTTACACACTATTTACTAACGTTCATTAGAGTTACTATAGCATCTTGCTAAGTGGGTGCAAAAATGAATTTGCCAAATATGTTTGCCACCTAGCCATACCACATAGTGGGTGCAAAAGTGGCAATCCACGCATTAGACCACATGCATAGGAACAGGCCAGGATTGTACACCTGCAAAATTCTAACCATTGATCCTCGGATGCCAGGCCTAGTCCAGCAGCTAACGTTCCACAAAATTCTAGCCATTGGTACTCCTGTAACAGCCCGAGTTCAGCAGCTCCCGATCCAGGTCCGCCAGTCTTTAAGAAAGAACCAATTTTTAGGAGGTTCCGAATATTCTTGTCAAATTAGGGTTTTAGGTTTGCATACGCATCGAAAAGGAAGACAGAAATAGGAGGAGGGTATATAATAAACGACTCTTACCAAAACACTCCTCTTTTTCGTTTAAGTAAATCTAGGGTTTTCTCTTCTCCAGTTTTCTACTTTCTCCTCTCCATCTTCAGCTACTACAATGGCAGTCACCTTCTCCGATCTCCACACTGAAGCTGGTCTTAAATCTCTTGAGGAGTATCTCTCTGGAAAAACCTATATCTCTGGGTACTGTCTCAATCCTTGTTTCCTGGATCTCAATTTTTCAATTCCAAAGAAGATCTCAAAAATATGCTTTTTTTTAGTTACGGAGAGAAAATTCATATTCATGATTGCTGTTTAGTATGGATATATTGACTAATGATTGTGTTTATTTTGTTTGATTTCGAGTGAATTTCAGAGATCAGATCACTAGAGATGATGTGAAGGTTTTTGCTGCAGTTTCAGAGAAACCTGGTTCAGCTTTTCCTAATGCCAGCCGTTGGTACGAGACTGTTTCATCACTCCTAGCTTCAAGGTTTGTACTTCTTCATCAGATTTCTTATATGAATATATGCCAATTCTCTTTTGCTTCAATTTTGAATATGTCAATTCATATGATTTAATATCAGTGCCTTAAAAGTGCGCTTAGTGAGCCTGGATTGAGGCTCAATCTCAGATTACCACATACTAAGTCTGAAATAAAAATCTTATAGGAGGGTCAATTTGAGATAGAGGTGGCATCAAGCTCATTCTCAGATTGAGCATGGGTAAGCTCTATTTGAGATTGTTCCCAGCTACTTTAATTTTTGCACTCCAGGTTACACTGAAACCAATGCCATAACTCTGGCTTTTTAGGCTTGCTGTGGATAGTCTTAAGATCTCACTTCATACTATTGAATAAAATTGAAATTTGTTTACTTTCTGTTATTACTGTAATGTGTAAGTATATTATACTATTAGGATTCGGGAGCGGATAATGTTCCAAAATATAGTTCAAATCTTTTTGTTCGTCTTTAATAAAGTTTATATGTCAGATTTGGACATTTTACCTGATTGTCAATTGCACTATTTCTAACAGCTTCCCTGGGAAGGCTGCTGGCGTCAGAATTGCTAGTGGAGCAGAGGCAGCTCCAACAGTAGAAGCTGCAAAGGTGAAATTTTGCTTATAGTTTCACATGTCAATGATTAGTAGTTGTTTCACAGAAGCAATCAATTTGGAAGTAATTAGGAAGCATATAGTTGTAAAAAGATTGGTAAGTATATAGTTTGACATAAGCAATCAATTGGCAAATATATAGTTAATTATACAAAGATTTATGGATACTCTGTAGAATCACATCCTTACATGAGAACCAGCACGTGTTTTCAGCCAAGATTTCACGGCATGAACCATCAAATGTATGAAGACTTACTTATTGACCCTTGATTATGTCAAGTCTGATAGTGACTAAGAAATATTAGATAAAGTGATTCCTACTTCAGCTACAGAATTTTTTAAATGATGTTTCAAGTTTTGCTCCCTCTCATGTACTCTAATGCGGGTGTGTGCTCCCCTACTTCAGCCTTTAATTATTACAAAGGGGTATTATTCTTAATGATGATATTGATTTTCATTATATTTCAGGCTGCTCCAGTTGAAGCCGACGATGATGACTTGGATCTTTTTGGTGATGAAACCGAGGAGGATAAGAAGGCAGCAGAGGAGAGAGAGGCAGCTAAGAAATCATCTGCAAAGCCAAAAGAGAGTAAGCAATACTCACTTTGAAATTATAATGAATCAAAACATCACTTGCTTTTGTAAGTTCTCAAGATTGTATTGCATTTTGCCTTCAGGTGGGAAATCTTCTGTTCTTTTGGATGTGAAACCTTGGGATGATGAGACTGACATGAAGAAGCTTGAAGAGATTGTTCGCAGCATCGAAATGGAAGGTCTTCACTGGGGAGCATGTATGTTTTGACCCTGACTTTTACATATTACACAAGCAAAACATATAGAGAATTCTGTATCATACTCATTTAATTATCGTCTGACCATGGTAACTGTGTTTCATTGGTTTGTTGCAGCAAAACTGGTTGCTGTTGGTTACGGTATCAAGAAATTGACCATCATGATGACCATCATAGATGACCTTGTCTCAGTGGACACTCTCATTGAGGAACGCCTCACAGTGGAGCCTGCCAGCGACTACATCCAGAGCTGTGATATTGTTGCCTTCAACAAAATCTAAGACCACTGATATTTCTCTTTAGCTATTGTACTTTATCACTCTTTTATCTATTCATTTTTGTAGGGAGGGTGACATAGTGTTTCTTCTCAGAATGGTTTATCGGTTCTAAACATACGGTGGTTGTGTTTAATCTTTCAAATTAGAGAGCTTGAGTTTTAACCTTTTTTATTGTTCTTTTACTGTGTTTATTCATCTCTCCTTCAAATTGGCCTGAAGATTAACACTTATTAATGAGAACTAGAAGACTGAGACCGTACTACATAGCAATTTACTCTCCATAACAGTTTTTGGAACTTGGGAGCTGTATTCAGGGATTAAGTAGAGGTTGCTGTATAAGGGCTCTTATGTGATATGTACGGGCGTTTGGATAAAAATGCATCTGAATTCAACCTGCCTTGGATTCATTCTGGCTTTTGTAAGTACTTCCAATCATGCTGTTGGTTACCAGCCATGGTAACTTGTGGTGCTGTACTAGCCACGCCGCGGATTTAAATACTCTGCAACAGTACCACTAGTAGTATCTAACATCCATAAGTAGTATGGACTAGCGTGGCTGGAACAGCACCACAAGTAAACTTTGTCCTTGATAAACCAAGAAAACATCCATAAGCAGTATGGACTAGCGTGGCGAACAGTACCACAAGTAAACTTTGTCCTTGATAAACCAAGAAAAAATGAGTGAAAGATGATGTCCTGCCAGATATGATTAATCATTAAGTGGCTTTGAATTTTCGGTTGCCATGGGTTAATCCTCAGTGACAAGACAAGATAATGAAGCGGAGAAGATTCTATTTCAGGCCAAGTGAGCAACCGAAGCCATATCACTGCTCCAGGACAGCGCAAACTAGCAAAACATACGGCAGTGATAAACTTTGCTATTCAGGAACTTCACTGATCTCATCCAGGTTAAATTCATAAATAACCAACAACAAACCTCCTGGGTAAAAGAAGCTCAAGCATTAGAAGGTTCCGCTTCGTTTGCTAAAACTTTTCAGCTTCAGCTACCAAGGCGAGACTGTCTCTTTCAGAGCATAACCTTTATTTATGTTTCTGATAGAAACGTCCAACCTCTGTTTCCCCTTTCAAGCTAGGTATTATTATAAGTAGTTGAGAGTAGAAATACTACTTGCTGCAATTGGTTGGTTGTTAAGACTTCAGATCACTTACTACTCCACTGTAGTTAACTACTAATACCCCCTTAGCTTTATTGTATTTCCTCTCCTCTCATCAGTTGTCTGTGTTAGCTGCATTTCATTGTTCTTAACAAGCTATGCTCCTATAGTTTTCCATCACTCTTCTTCTTCTTAATATTGAAATTGATGGATGTTCATTTGAATATCAACTTATTATACATCCTATTAGGTTTATCTGCGGTTGCATATTTAGTAATACACAAGTTCAGTAACTCAAGCGGTAGGACTCAATTACTTGTAGGCGAGACGCTGGAATTTCAACGTTTAGGTCAATCTGGAAAGTCTGACGAATTCCCGGTGCAAAGAATGAAGAAATACAATCGGGAAATTTTTAAAACACACTTGTTTGGGGAGGAAACAATCACCTTGTGTGGAGCTACTGGTAATAAGTTCTTATTTACTGGCGAGAAAACTTAGGTACTTACATGGTGGCCTAACTCTCTGAAGAAATTGTTCGGTGATTCATTTTTCACCGCGCCTTATGATGAAGCAGTAAGAACACGTAAAGTTGTTTCCAGTTTCTTACAGAAAGAAGTAATGAATCAATTGGTAGAACGATTTGATAGAACTTGCAAGAATTGTCTTCAAAAATATTGGAGAGCAAGAAATCAGGTATTAGCATTTCCACTGATTAAAGCTTAT
This sequence comes from Papaver atlanticum, assembly GCA_023531105.1. Taxonomy (NCBI): domain Eukaryota; kingdom Viridiplantae; phylum Streptophyta; class Magnoliopsida; order Ranunculales; family Papaveraceae; genus Papaver; species Papaver atlanticum. The sequence continues at coordinate 509,104 of JAJJMB010010184.1, read as the reverse complement.
GCATTTTCAGTTGCTTGTGACATGTTTGCAAGCATGGATGATCCAAATTGGCAAAAGATGATCTTAGACGAATTCAATATTTTGCTCAAAGGTGTGTTTCAGTTCCCTATATATTTCCCGGGTACAAGACACTATAAGGCCGTAAAAGCAGCAGCTGTGATCCGCCGAGAACTAATAAAACTGACCCAAAGTAGGAGAGGATTGCAGGTGGATTTGGATAGGAGAGTAGAAAGAATCTGATTTCTCATCTGATTGGGACCAAGAATGAAGATGGGGAGTTACTGAGTGACAAAGAAATAGCAGATAATGTTATCCTACTCATGAATGCTGGCCATGATACAAGCAGTTCAACAATGATGATGTTGATGAAATATTTAGCTGAATCGCCTGATTGCTACCACAGAGTTTTAAAAGGTAATATATATGTATAGTCTGATCTTCATTTGTAGCTTTTTTTATTGTTTAAGTTATAGAACTAGCAACTAGGGATACCTGAAAACTGAAAATTTGGACTTGAGAAAACTTGGATTAATGCTAATTATGATATATAGAGCAAAGAGAAATTGCTTCAAGGAAGAGTCCAGGGGAGTTATTGAACAAAGACGATATCTCAAAAATGAAATATTCATGGGGCGTCATACAAGAAGTCCTCCGAATGTCACCACCTGTTCCAAGGAACTTTTAGGAAGGCCAAAGTTGACTTCACCTACAGCGGATTTTCCATCCCCAAGGGCTGGGCTGTAAGCTCTAATCTTTTCTTTTCTTAAAGCTATAACCACTAAATAGTAACATTAAATGTGTCATAAGTGGGGTGTTTTGATAATCTACTGTAAACAGGTATGGTGGACAACAAGTACTACACACAAGTCTGAAGAGTATTTTCCAAATGCAGAAACATTTGATCCACTAAGGTTTGCAAGAGACAATATAACTCCATATAGTTTTGTTCCATTTGGAGGAGGTGCAAGAATGTGCCCTGGAAGAGAATTTGCAAAGGTTGAAATTCTGGGTTTTCTACACAATTTGGTGAATATGTTTAAGTGGGAACTCGTATTTCCAGACGAAGTCATTAGTGTCGACCCAATGCCTACCTCTTCCAAGGGTCTCCCCGCTTACCTCTACTCACACCCTTATTTATGATCGATGCACCACTGGTTTAGTACTATTTCTACTAAAACATCGCACTTTAAGTTGTGTTTTTCCTCTACTCGCTGAACTAAAAATTGAATAACGGTTCATAGCCTCTTTTATGTAAATTGTAAACAAGATTATGCGCAACAAAGAAAGTGAAAGCAGAGTGAGAAAAAAAAACGGAATACCAAGTTAAGCTGAAAGTAATGTCACCATAAAAAATAACAGGAGAGCCAACATAATACAACATCCAACAACAGCCATAAATGCCTGTAGAAAACAAGAATTAAGAAATTTATAAAATCAGTAAGCAACTACAAGTAGATAGGTTAGAACTGTGAGAATCAAAATTTTAACTTACTTTTCCTTGGGTCTGAAATTTGAATTTCATTGTGAACCATGACAGTCCTCTATCCACAAAAGGAGCAAGTGCAACTGCCCTGTACATTGAAACCTTTAAAATGTCAAGCCATGCCAAAACTATATATTCTTTAACAGGATGTGTCAGACTTAGGGAGATTATTGTGGACTTTTCGGTTTTCGCCAATCAGAAACTATATACATAATACTCAAAGTGAAACCTAGGTGCTCACCCTCCAAGTCTGACAAGCTTTGTTACTTGGCTTCCTGCCCACACCAGTGCCATTATTTTGAGAAATCTGAATTTGGCATTAAAAGGCAAAAGAAATATGATTAATCTGTATTTCAGAAAAATAGCCAAATATGCAGGTGTCAACTTTTTTGAACTGTATAGATTCAGTAAAGCACAAAGAGACTGCACCAAAACGGAACACAAAAGAAAAAAGCAGAGACATGTTCCCCAAGTACGTGTTACCTCTCAGCAGCTGCAAGATAATGATGTGATTTTAAAGTTGTTGTAGTAAATGAGTTCAAACTCTCGGACTTGTAAAGATTCGAGTTTTTTAAATTTAATAAAAATATATAAACAAAAATTATAAACAATGGGCGAGAGGTATTGGGATTAAGGATTTGGCCAATTCTCATGCATGTGGTTCAATTTATTTATTCTCAACAATTATAACCCAAATAAAATATGATATGGTGACTCTTATTTTTGCCTAAGTAGATTCTCAAAATATTAGTTGTAAATCCTAAGCATGATGTATCAAAACATTTAAGCTAAGCATACATCATCAAATTAAATGACAACTAATTAATTCAAATCATATTTCAATTTTAAATTAATGCAAAAGTCATAAAAAGAATAAATTAAATTTACCATATGATGAAAATCGACTCCCTCCGTCGTCCCAATGTTTGGGTTTAGCTCCTCATATCAAAAACACACTCAAAAGATTGAAACATGGCTCAAAAAGTGTTTTTATTGAAGAGAAATAATAATACAGCGAATCTGCAACACTTAATGGTCGTTACAGAAGTCATCGTTACAATCAGGTGCTGTTTATAAACGATAAATGTGGTCTGCTGTTGAAGAACGATACTCGTCTGCGACTGTTCTTTGTGGGTCAATGTTCTTCGGCTTCTTCTTCACTGCACCAGCAGAAAACAGCAGCAGGAAGCTTGCTGTTCGTCTTGATTTCTCACTCCTCAGCCCTCCTCAGCCCCCCAAACTCTCGACAACCCTTCTATATGACCCAACCAATCTATTTATATCAAAAAGACCGATTAAATCTCTCCAAAATCTTCCAAAATATCTTCCTTTCTCTTTACGGCAAAGTTGCGGCAATTTCTTGTTTTAGAATTTCTACACGTTTCTGAGCTTTCCTTTTGATTCTAAACTCTTCCTTAGATAGATACAAATCTTTGGGAAGGTTTATAGCACTTTAATCTCTCTAAAATTTCCTAAAACAGGTCACACACGTGACTTTCCATATTTTGCTGTTGTGATGAAAATCCATCAATTGAACCCAGTTTAATCAATTTCAACACCCATATTAGATTCCTAGACCTATAAGGAGTCTATCCTATGAAAATCAGAGGTTTAGTCGACCTCAAACACCTCTAAAAATCCATCACCAAAACTGCCAGGAAACATGCTTTACGTTTTTGGTTTCCCGCCAAAAACAGAATTTGAACGTGAATGGGAAAGGTTACCCCTTATCCAGTGGTCGCCCCTTATCCGTTGCTGGAGTCCTCATAACACTCGTCCCTTGGGTGCCTTTAGTAATTTTTCTGGGATGTTTTCAAACACTTTTTCGGGGTTCCTCCGGGGTGCTTCTAGTACGTTATCTAAGGAGGTTCAAATGCCACATTTTGAGCCAATTTCGCCGCAAAAGCTTATTTCTCCAAAAACACCTACAAAGAGATAAAATACCAAAATAAGTACAAAAATGGGTACTAACAATATACACAATAGAGATGAAAATAGACACATAAATGCGTCTATCAGATAACCCAATTTTCCAGGCGCTGGAGCAACGTAAAACCTAGCAAGAAAACCCAGAAAGAAAAAATAAAAAAACTTCTCAAAACATGAATTTGCTTTCTCTTGCTAAGGGGAGATTATTAAAGGTACTCTGACTTTATTAATGTGCAGATAATCATACTCGTGTGCGTGCAAGAGTACAAGGTCTGATTCAATGCATAAAACATAGATACGAGGGTCAAATAGGGATATTAAAGAGAAAGGTTCCAGTTTGTCGATGCTTTCACCCAACAGAAACCTCATATACTACTCAATCAAATGGAAGCATCATTTCCACTACCCAACGTACCAGACAATGAGAAATGTTGTAAGATAATACGCAGTATTCAGAAGCCCATATGATAACATTCCAGAAATACCATATCTTCTCAACTTCTTCGTTAATGTGTTAAGCGATTATCGATTAAAAAAGTAAAATGAAATTTGATTTTGAAAGGTATAGTATAGAAAGATCTATCAACAGTATGGGTAAAATAAAAGGAGAACAGAAAAACATGAGAGGAGATTCTATCCATATGTTTTCCGAAATCATAGGGAAAGCTAAGAAAATTTAAAGTTCAAATGGAAGACTTTGAATCTTGCAGTTCAGAAGCTAACAGAATATGATGGAGCGTTAAGCCTCAAATACTAAAGAAAATTACACGGCTTTTGAATATTATGTACTACAACAATATATGTTTAGGCCTTCCTCATCATCACAGGCTTAAGCTCATGCTCGGTATTCAGAATGCAAGAGCGAGGTAAACTTGGATTTGATAAATGAAAAACTTAACAATTTGTGATTACTGCAACACCAATGCAGTAAGAGATACTCAAACACTGTGGTTTGCTTTGTGTACCACAGATATACCTCCGAGAAAGTAACCAATTTTATACATGAACTTTAGCTTCTTAATAAGATAAAGAACACAATAAGACCTGTCCATGATAGAGATATTTACTATTCATAAAATCAGCACAAGTTAGTTTTGTTCAAAAACATATTTAAGGCAAATAGTATGTACTCTTCGAATGCGAATGGTTTTGGTTCCTTATTTCCATTGCTTTTCCTTGATCCTAAAAAAATACCAATTAAAGAATACATTACTTTTACCTTTCTAATGGCTTATAACTTATCTTCTGCCTTCCTATTCTTCGAATTATACAATTGCATGTCAATAATTTTTTAGAGGAACACAATTGAGGAACTGTAGAAGGTAATTTTATGGAAAATCTGTAAACTTACTTATATCCTCTTGATCAGCAGAAGACTTGTATGAATCAGAAATATCAGAAGCCTGGCCTTGTCAAAAAAAGAATGAATATAAGATGACACACAAAAAAACATGAAAATTATTAATCATGTGAAAAATCAAACACGCCGTACGAAAAAGGAGAAACAAAAAGACTGATTTTGAGGGGGAAAATCCATGATCACTCATAATGTAAATTGTGTTTTTTTTACCATGCACAGTCAACCATATTTGTACTTCTTAAGAGAGCGCATCAATGTATGCCTGCATGAAATTCCCTTATAACTTCTTTTATCAGAGAGAGAAATTAGACGAGAACCAAGGTTTCCTCACAATCTAGTTCCACATGAAATTGCTACTCTAAATGTTGTTATTAAGAACTATCCAGAAGAACATTTGACATACCTTAAATGAATAAATATACCAAATACACAAAAGGAATGAAGAATCAAAATTAACCCCTCGATTAAATTCATTTTTTGCCCTAACTCAGTAGTTCAGACTCCTCCTGTGCATAACAATCAATCACATTTCCAAATTGAATACATAATATGGTTATAGTCATGCACATATATAAATGACCATGAAAAGATAAGGTGCATAGGAAGAACTTACATCCACATTGTTTGTTGTTGAGCAAATTCGTTGAGCTTTTAACAAATCCTTAGAAGAATTTTGCTTGGTTTCATTTCCAAGAAAGTAAGAAAAGGATGGAACCCTAAAACAATTCTTCAATCTCACAGAAGAGAGTTTCAAATGGTAACCCTATAAAAACAATTATTATTATTACTGAGTTGTTATAGAGGAAGGCTTCTCTTAAATATATCCCACACATTTATTAACCATAACCCAAAAAGTTTAAGTTCAAATGAAAATCCAAACACGTCTTAGTTTGTACTAGCAATTAAACTTAAATTCTTCTTCTTAATCAAAATCAAAATAAACCCTAACTTCTGTTTTAATCAAACTTCATCATATTTCTAATTAGTTATAGTTGTTCTTTTATTTATAATTCTCATATACAATTATAAACCCTAATTCTTACTTTTCCTCAAAAAATAAATAAATCCTAATTCTTAATTTTCTAAAATGATTTTTTTTCTTAAGCATGATAAAATATTAACATTAATAGGAGTGTATATTTTAATTGTTCCGTTCAAAAACACAACAACATCAATCAAAACGGTTGCTTCAAAAAAGAAAAATCAATCAAAACGGAATTAACTTAGGGTTTGATTCTTTTCCTAGGACCACTTTCCTAAAACTTAAACACAATCTATAAAAAAAAATCTCTAAGATGTTTTTTTTCTCAATAATGATTGCACCAAATTTGATTGAGGATAAACATTAATCATGTCAAATAATTATGCAAAATTAGATAAAAAAAAAATTTAATTTAGGGATTTAATGATCATCTTAATATTTTGGGCTATGTATAATAATCACGTATAATTTTGTGGGCTATGTGTAATGATTTTAAAGGTCTGTTTGGTTAGATAAAGCATTTATTTTAAATGGGTTATGGTTAATAAAACCATGGGCTATATTTAAGAGAAGCCTATAAGAATCAGAAATGCAAATTTTAGCGAGTAAGATAAACTAAAACAATTGGATTTCATTGCTCACTGACCTGCGTAGGTATAGCTGAGAAGGGAACTCTGAAGCTCAACGTTGAAGACATAGTTGACATCCTTCAATTAGAGTCAGCAGAAGACTATGCTGTCACTGTGAAAGTAAATCATTTTGTGGCTAAGGCGCTTAGGATCCGTTTCCATGAGACGAGTGAGTTTAAATGCGGTCCAATTCAGTCGGAGGCTTTTTTTCTTTTCTTTTTTCCCGTTTCAAGGTTAGGCATGTACTACTGCGATTACAATGTAGTTTACAAAACGTTCCAACACTGTAGCCGCTACGACGTTCGCCAGTCCATCTGCCGCCTAGTAACCCTCCCTGTAACTGTGGTTGAGTTTGTACAGGGTATGGACCGCAACAACTGATTAATTTCGTTGATAATACCAACAAGGTATCATGGTGGTTCGTTGGTAACAAAATGAATAAGGTTCGTAAAATCTGATTCAAAAAAAACTTTAGACAGTTGGGTGATCGTCATAGGTACCACCAGAAGCATCGCCCAAGTCTCTACCATTAAAGTTGTTGTGATTCCTAAAGTTGAGTCATTAACGCTAGTGTAACTGCCACAAAGTCTCTACAGATAATTCTGCTTCCTGCAAGCTCTGGGCGTCCTTTAGTCGCCTCATTTGTGTTGATTTTAGTTTATCTGGTTAGCGGTAGACTCTATCCTACCGAAATAAACCTAACTCGAGTCGGTTTTGAAATCAGTGAGGTGTCTGGTAAATTAGCTGGTAAAACCCCTCGGGACCAGGTGAACTCATGTTGCATATGAATTGTAGTATGGGTGATGCGTGTCGGGTGTTGTGTGCGTCATCGATATACCAATTCATTTATGGCCAACCATAAAGACATGAAGAGGACTAATGATGATAATTGGTTCCATTACGGGTTAGCTGAAGCTACATTGATAATGGAATTCGTAAACACCGATTCATTCTCTAGGTATTTCTTTTTTGCAAAGGCTTGCCTAGATAAAGTTTGGTTGCTCATGAATGAGCCAAGCTCGTTTCATCATAAGTGCTTTTTGTGATGAGCACCGTTATGAATTCCCAGGTCCTCGTGAGTTTCAGGCTTAATTAATGTATCCCAACCCAAATGATGAAGTTTCTTGACTGAATGATCGTGTCTCCAAAAGAAGTTTCGAGTTATCTAGTCGATCTTGTCATGAACACGGGTCGAAAAAAGTTGTTTTTGCATTAAATGGTCAAAATTAGGGGTGAAAAAAGTTTTAATAAGTACCAACCTTCTCGTAGGATTGAGGTATTCCATCTCGCGTCCCTTCACTTTCTTTTCTGATCTTCCCAAAAACAGAGTAAATATATGAGCTAAAGATTTCTCATGCTTGAATTGGTTTCCCAGATAAAGATGTAGAACTGATGTGGCTGGCATGTTGAGACACTATTGTATGAAATTTAAGGATGGCTAAGGGAGATTTGGATGGTGGATGATGACAGATTTAGAAGTATTGATAAGTTGTCCATCCAAGGTGGAATAAGAATGTATGAGTCATTAAAAATACTAGTAGGCTTGGGTTGATGATGAGGTCGTCAATATACATTAAATGTGGGGGTCCTTTTTAGAAATATTAAGTCATTTGATGTTATTCGATTATTCTTGGTTGGCCAAGTTAACCGGGAGGATTTTCAGTACAAATGATGAAAACGTAAGGGGATTGGAGGTCTCCTTGTATAATCTCTCAAGTTGGGGTGATATAACCATGTGATGGGTGCCATTAAGATTATTTGAGTAGGTAAATATGGTGATACGTAATATCACGTACTCGATGAAGGTAGCAGGGAAACCCAGTTTTGTGAATGCCCGACGAATAAATCCCCACTCTAAACTGTCATAAGCTTTATAAATATCTAACTTCAAAGCAATTTTGGGTTATTTGGTGATGGCAGAAGCTCTGATATAGTGGAAAAGTTCCACGGCAATCGCGATGTTATCATGGACGGATCGTTGAGGCATAAAGGCACATTGAAAAGCGATGATGATGAAAGGGAATAGGGAACGTAAGCGATTTACAAGGATTTTTACAATCACTTTATAGGTGACACTGCAAAAACCAATGGGCCGGAATTGGAAAGGCTTTACCGAGAGGTCGACTTTCGGGGTTAAAGTTAGGTTTATATGGCTTATCAAAGGGTGTATGTGAAATTCTTTAAAGAAATATTGGACCATAAAAATCAATAGAACATGAGTGGTGTTCGTAAAAGTTTTGAAAAAACTTACTTATATATCTGACCCGTTGGTCTTTGCAATTTTTGCATCAGTGATTTCCTTGCTCAATGTCGAACGTTGGCCAGGAGTCAGTCACAGTATGATTGTTGTGAATAGTTACTCATCAATGAAAATATTGGGCGTCGTATACTGAGTCGTGAAATTATCAATCAACACATTGACCATCTGGCTTTTGCAAAAATCCATGTATTATGTTGATCCTGGAGCCGTTGAATATTATTACAAGCCTGATGGGTGGTGATGGTGTTGTGAAAAAAAATGGTGTTTATTATCTTTGGAGATGTACCAAGGTGGAGTAGTGGGAGAGGCGATAAAGCGAAGGAGGTTCTCTGAATCCAACTCAAACAGAACTTTTGGCCATTGCCTTTCCGTTGTTATTTTGGATGCTAAAAACAGAACCCATGTTTATACAGTTAAGGCAGTCGTAATTCCTAGAAGTTGTGCCAAAGCCATCATAGTCCGTGCCTCTGAATCCCTGCAAATGAAACATGCACTTGCAAAACCCGGGTGACCCCTGACATCCCCGTCATTGTCGATCTTTATCCAATTCATGTTTGGGTGGACCATCCCACTGGGATTGTGGATATCCTTTTGGTGTTTCTTAAGTGGTTAGATACCGGAGAATCGCCTGGTAGCACAGGAGGTAAGGTTTCTAAATCCTCAGAATACTCAAGTTGTTATTTTAGAGCCAAGCTAAATTCTAATATGATGTTGTTTTGTTTTTGCGGTATACTAGCTCATTCATAACAAACCAGAAGGTCCAGAACAGAAAACAGAATGAGGAGATGAGATATTGGTACTGATTGTTGTAGGAGTTGGGAAATGTGTTAGAGCACTGCTCGGTCGAACTCGCAAGCGTTGCTATCTCAATCTTGTTTGTCAAGTTTAGTTGCCAAAACTATAAGTCTTGATTTCTAGTCTACTTATAGCTAAGTCTCGGATTATGATAGAAAGTGTAGTTGAGCATTAGACTTCACGGTGTTCATCGATCAAAGACGAAGAACTACTAAGGGGATCTTGTGGAACTTTAAAAGGTATGTGGAGACTTGAACTCATCTATCACTCAAAAGTTTATCTACTATATCTCCTATTTGAGACAAAAGTCGTATAGCTATATAGACTTCAATTATACACATTTGATATTTCGAGCTGAGTTTAATCACTTATATATTTCTCGAAATATATGTTGGTAAGCTTTCGCTTTAACCAAGTTCATCTTATATTCTTGACGAAAGTCAAAAGATGATCATGCGAAAATTTCCTGGTAACATCTTACATGATTTGTGTGAGACAGTCATTTGATGTAGACTCGAAATGTTTCGTATTGATCATTCGATCACTTGAAAATTGCTTTGAAGCTAATAGTTTGTGTTAGACAGCTATTGTCTTCTTCCGAGAATATTTCAGTGATTGAAATAGGAGTTTAGAACAATTGGATATAAGCACAGTATGCATACTTGCATATGTGTAATCCAAGTCCGGGAACCATGGTATGCATACCCGTATGCGTACTGATTGGTTTAGTAAAGGTACGGGAACCAAGTATGCATATTGGCGTGAGCTTCAAGTTCCGGGACTTTACTGAGTTTGGTGGTATGCGTACCAGTTCGCGTACTGGCGAATCCAAACTTAGTCCGGTCGCTTAGGTATGCGTACCCGTTTGCATACTTGAGTGGGTTATGTTCTAAAATCGGTTTGTTCATGAACTAATACATTTATATATAATAAGGAATACAATCTTTTGCAAACCGTGGCTATAATGTTCATGAATCGATTCGAGTGAATCAAAATTGATTTTGCTTCAATTGTGTCTTGTATACTTCTACGAGAATATAAACAATTGAACAACTCTACAACTAGTTTCATTTGAGTCATTTGAACTAGTTATGGTTAAGATGAATAAGGTTGATATGAAAGTGTTCATATGGCTAACTCCGGTTAACTATTGTTGAGCCAATAAAGGTGCACACGTTTAAGTACGGTTACTCATATCTAAATGAAGTCACTTTTCATTTGTGTGTAACAAGCTAAGTTCGATCTAACTGTTGAAAGATATTAGCTTGAGTCTAATCAGGTTTTCATCTAACGGTGAATATTGAATGCTTTGTTACCAAGGTAGCATTGATTGCAAACCCTGATTTGAAGACTATATAAGGGAGAACTCTAGCAACTGGGAAACCTAATCCCCACACCTCCTGTGTGATACTAGTTGCGACTAGAGTCGATTCTCCTTTAACCTTAGGTTTTTCACGAAACCCTGTAGGTTAACGATTTGAAGACTTCATTGGGATTGTGAAGCCAGACCCAACTATTTTCTCTGTAGTTGCATGTTCTGATCTTGCTGTTTTCTATCATATTGAGTACTATTTTCTCTAAGATTTGCTCGAGATTTATTCTCCGATAGGCAAGATAAAAAGTAGTCACAAACATCTTCGTCTCATCGTTTGTGATTCCACAAAATCTTGTTTCGCTACCATACAATTAAGATTACTGTGAGGTGATTGATTCTAGGCTGTTCTTCGGGAATATAAGTCCGGTATATCAATTGGTTCTTGTTCACCTTGATTTATCAAAAGACGGAACAAAACTTATAGGTTTATCTGTGGGAGACAGATTTATCTATTCAATAGACTTTTTTGTGTGAGACGGATTGGTTTATCAAGTCTTCAACTTTGGGTCGTAGCAACTCTTAGTTGTGGGTGAGATCAGCTAAAGGAATCAAGTGCGCAGAATTCGGTGTGGTTCTAGAGGCGTAAGGAACGCGACTGTACCTTGATCAGTGTGAGATTGGTTAGGGCTTAACTACATTCCACTCCGAAGTTAACTTGGAGTAGGCTAGTGTCTGTAGCGGCTTAATACAGTGTGGTGTTCAAATCTGGACTAGGTCCCGGGGTTTTTCTGCATTTGCGGTTTCCTCGTTAACAAAATTTATGGTGTTTGTGTTATTTTTTTTCCGCATTATATTTTTTATATAATTAAAATATCACAGGTTGTGCGTAAGTTCAATCAATTGGGAATCCAACCTTTGGTTGTTGATTAAATTGATTGACACTTGGATATTGGTTTTTGATATAGTCCAAGTTATTTCTTACATTCAATCAGGCTCGCAAATTCCTATTTGTTTGATTGCAGATTGAATTGAGAAATTGAGATATAACTCTTTGATATACTTTTCTTAAGATTGAGTCTGACTGTCTAGTTGATTCTCTTGAAAGTATATTGGAGTTAGTCCATACAGATTGCTAAGCGAAATATTGGGTGTGGTTGTTAGACCCCCACTTTTTCAAAATGGTTATTTGAGGAGTCATAACAAATATGGGGGTATAGTTGGAATTTGGTGTGGTTGAGAGCTGAATGAGTAAGATGCTCTAAGATGTAGACATAATTGGGCAGTGAAGTGGAAGGTGAGTCACTAATTCTGGATCAGCGTTGCATTTTGGGCAAATGTCGACTTAGGATAAAGAAGATTGACAGACCTTCATTGATTGCTTTCCACAAGAAAAGCTGAATTTTTGGTAGACACGGTAATGTCCATAAGAATTTGGTTGTTATGAGGGGTTTTTTGAATTGGTTGACCAATTTGTTGGGTTAGACATTTGAATCCCGAAGATTTAGTGTATTTTCCAGATTTTGAATGTGGACATATAATTCAGTCCAGAGGCTATCTCTGGGAAGGTAGATGATTTTTTAGGCTGCAAGATGGGGATGGTGTTTAATTTTTCCTACATCTAGTTATGAGAGATTGGAACGATGATATAAGCTACCTTCCGAATGGGGGTAGCATTGTTGGGTCCAGGTTTGGGAAGTATGGAATCCAATTACTTCTATTGGTGTTGATAGACCATATCCAATACGATGGAATATCTGTTGTTGCATGGTAGGGATGAGGGACGCTAATTGCCTCCATTAAGCGCTGTAGAGTTGGTTGCTACTTGAGATATTTCTCATGCAGAGACTTCCACTAATGGAGTCAAGTTGATCATTCACACTCCGTATTCTTTTCATGAGAAGAGCTTTGTTATGTTTCGTTACTTTCCATTATGTTTCGCTCATTCGGATATTGGTTTTGTTACTTTATCCCATCCAATAGTTAGAAGCTTTTTAATTGAAGAGTCATGTTGTAGAAAAAATTCCTGGTAATACGGTATATTTGATCGTGAACTTTGGTGTGTAAATGTTTTGTTTGCATAAGGTGGTTTGAGGTGGGTGTTAGAGAGGTTTTAACGAGAACTAATCTTCCATCTTGAGTTAGACATTTTGCCATCCATCCTTTTGCTTTCAGTACTAGTCTTTCAAGAAGAGGTGCAAAGATGTGACTAGATGCTCTTCCTTGTTTGAATTGGATCCCTCGACAAAGAGGAGGGTTTGATGTGACCGAAATATTAAAAAATTGCTGCAGATTACTCACCTTGATCGGGTCCAATCTCGAATGATAAATAATTACATATTTGGATGTATTAATTACCTGGCCCACTCAAGTACTATATGAATGAAGTAAGTTCTTAAGATGAACTTTACTTTGGGCAAAATCTTTATAAGTGATTAGAAAGTCATCAACATACATTAACTGAATAATGGGTGGTATTTTTTTAATATGCAAAGTTCTTGTTCTAGCTTTTGATTTTGAAGGTTTCTGAGGTTTAGAGATGATTTCTGCACAAATTATAAAAATATAGGAAGATAACGGGTCTCCTTATCTAATACCTCTTGTTGGGTTGATATACCCATGCAGTGTACCATTAATATTGATCGAGTATGTCAAACTTGTGATACATATCATAATGGAATCCACAAAGATTGTTGAAAGTCCAAGCTTGGTGAAAGCAGTTTTGATGAATACCCAATCTAAGCTGTCGTGGGCTTTCTGGATATCCAGTTTGAGAGCTATTTTTGGGTCCTTGGTGAGGCATGATGTAACGTTGCAGAGCCATATGGATCTGAAATGAGAAGGCTTTGATGGATGATCCACTTAGGTATTAACGTGATGTTCGTTTGATTCATGAGTGGGTGTATATTAAGATCATTGAAAAAACTGTGAACCATAGCTATCAATTGAGAATAAGTTGTCTCAAAAAAACTTTGAAAAACTTACTAGTGTACCCATCTAGACCAATAACACTCTCAGAGTTTATGGAGAAGAGAGCTTTTTTGATTTTTGCTGTAGTTACCTCTTTAGTAAGAAGGTCCGTTTATCTGGGAGATAATCTTGGGTTGATATCTGTGAAAAGATCATTATCTATCACTGTAGGTGGACCCGTATATTGTTCAAAGTAATGGTTAAAAATAAGTTGAACCACGTTACCCTTATTACTAACCCATTGTTTTGTGAGTCCCGAAGTTGTTGTATGTAATTACAGGCCAGATGAATGGTTGCTTTTGTCGGGAAGAAGGTTGTGTTGAGATCATCTGATTGTAACCATTGAATTTTGAATCTTTGTTGCCAATATATTGCGTGACATTGTAAAGTCTGTTCTATAACAAATTTATATTAAATATGTCCAGGAAATTGGCAGTCTAGTGGTTGAGTCATCTGTCTTATGAATCAAAAGTCGTGGTTTTGAATATCTTCCGCGATACCTTTTTCATCTTTTTCCTTAACACCTTGAGATAAGAGAGAAAAGACCCAACATGCAATACAAAAAGGCCTAAACATAGTCGAGTCCAGTGCGTCACACACTCTGCATTCTTCAAAACCGGCTCTATTTATTACAACTCATGATACTTTTTTTTTTTCACGACTCAGAAATGAAACTTGAAATCCATCAAATTTATCTACATCGAACTCGCCTCTTTGCATTGGGTTGAACACATATGCCAAACTTAAAATCCAACATGTATTGAATTGTAAGCGGATGAAGCCAAATCCAATGGATCCCAACCATGTCTCACGGCTTAATACACAACAACATGTTCGGCAGCGATCTGAGTTCCGGAGGGATACAGCTGGTCATTTTGGGGAAAGCAAAAATGTAATTTAGGGGCATTTTAGGGTTTTTCTTATAAATCCGTCCTCCATATAAAATTCTCTCTCCTAGGGTTTAAGGGTTCTTCTATTGTATCTATATCGTTTTATTTCTTCGTAGTCTCTCATTTTTCTCTTCCTCAGACGCTCTTATTCTCTCACTTAATAATCATGACTGCTCAAACTCAAGAAGAGCTTCTCGCCGCCCATCTCGAACAACAGAAGATCGATGTAACCTTACTTCTCTTTTTCCCTACTTTTTAATTTCATATACTACTCAGATCTCAACTGTTTTAGTTTTATTTCTAGGTTTAACTTTCTAGGGTTTGTTTCTGGTTTTTTCTCAACGATTACTACTTTGTTTAATACGTTGTCTTTTTCTTTTGTTTTTTGATGTCGATTTGGTGAATATAAACATCTTAGAGGCATGTTTACGAAGTGAATAGGGTTTGGTGTTCTCATAGTGAAATCAATCAACTGCCTGAGACAGATTTTATTGTCATCAGACAGATTTGTTTAGTTACCACTTTGTAGATTTTGTGATTTGGTAATCGGCATGATTTGTATTCCCATTTGTGACCAAATCTGTGTTAATTTAGATAGAAAATGAAACGTGATTGCTAATGTCACTTTATATAAACCAAATCTGTGTGTAAAAGACATTACAAAATGTTATGTTTAAAGCTTTGTGAATTCTGCACCTCTTGCCTTTTATGGCATACTATTAACTTGTGCAGATGCATACATATCCCTGATCTTGCCTTAACTTGGCATGTTTATATTATTCGCTTCTGCCATGTTTGCTTCTAGGTGCATGATTTAATGAATTTGTGTGATAGGACTAAATTTTCTGATTTTTGCTTTTCTACTTGTAAAAGAACGTTAATACATAATGTTAAATATTCAGAGCTTTGTAATATGTTGTCAAGTTTCATCAAGTTGTTTAATCCCGAGTTCTCTCATTTCAGCCTGATGAACCTACGGTTGAAGACGAAGAGGATGATGACGAGGATGATGATGATGAGGATGATGAGCATGATGATGTTGAGGGTAACTGAACTGTGAACTGTTTCTTGAACGATTATCATCGAAAATATGATGTCTGTTTTTTTTTTTGTGACATCACTAGTATGGTTTTATCTTATGAATCTGTTATTCGTGGACGTTGCTCTTAATATTATTTGAGATATTCCCTAAAGTGTCATTGTAACTTGATCCATTGGTAGTATCACATTACAAGAATTTGTTAAGAAAACTATTTCAGTAAATAAATGCATGGTTATCCCAAAATATACTATTTGGTTCGTTTATGAACCACATATTAGTTTCTACTGCCTGTATGTTTGTTGTTGGATCATATAAGCTTCCTACAATGTTGAGGACAATGATGCTGGAGTTGCAATATGACACATGTTTATGAGCTGAGACTAGTAGATGGAGCATCATGGTGTTTATGTTATAATATGTGCAACTTTGCCTGTTTAGAGCAGTCAATGTAACATTGCTTTAGTAGGCTGATGTAAAACCTGACCAGAACCTTCAGCATGCTAAAAGAATCATGCTTCTGTTCTTGTTCAGCATGTTGATGTTGCCCTTGAAAGTTTTGTTTCATCTTATTATTTACTTACCACACGTTAACAGGACACCCTGATGGAAGTGGTAGGTCAAAGCAGAGTAGAAGTGAGAAGAAGAGTCGGAAGGCAATGTTGAAGCTTGGAATGAAACCCATCCCCGGTGTCAGCCGTGTTACCGTCAAGAAGAGCAAGAACGTAAGCTCCCCTTTTGTTTTCATCGTTTTTCTGCATTTCTGTATGAAAAGTCGTTCTGAGAAGATAAGATATATAAAACATATTTTGTGTTCTTTCAGATTTTGTTCGTCATCTCTAAACCAGATGTTTTCAAGAGCCCAACATCAGACACATATGTAATCTTTGGAGAGGCAAAGATTGAGGACTTGAGCTCACAATTGCAGACTCAAGCTGCAGAACAGTTTAAGGCTCCTGATCTCAGTCAAGTGATCTCCAAGCCGGAGACATCTGCTGCTGCTCAGGATGATGAAGAAGTGGATGAGACAGGAGTGGAACCTAAGGACATTGAATTGGTTATGACTCAGGCTGGAGTATCCAGGTCAAAGGCTGTGAAGGCTCTCAAGGCCTGTGATGGTGACATTGTTTCCGCTATCATGGACTTGACCACCTAGTCGGTTAAAAAAACTACCTATAAACAAAAGTTGTCATGTTCCAGTTTTTAAGTAATAGATAGTATGAAGTGTTTGACATTTTGTTTCTTTTTTCATGAGTATCATTAGCCAGAATATCCTTCTCCGTCTTTCCCTTTGGTTTGTGTTGTATCATTAGTAAAAAGAGCTTCTGTTCAGTATCTTCTTTTATGGTGAAAAGGGTCTCAACATTTGAGCCTCCATAGCCATGAGTCCTTATTGGATTCTACATGGTTTTTATCTGAAACTATCACCCTGGTCAAATATCGGTTCCTCCCCCTTGTGACTTGTCAGGAGGCTTCTGTAGAATGAAATGGCCTTTTCCCTGTACACATTAGAAACTCCTGCATGGTTTTGAAGGTCAACAGTGATGCTTTCGTGCTAATTTGTTGATCTTAGCTATATTTTTGGTGGTACATGGTTTGGCATCTCATCAGTGATACTTTAGTGCTAGCAAAATTATTGATCTTAGCTGTATTTTCTATGAAGTAATAGAAATGACTTGTCATTTGATATTGATATTCCTGTGAAACGAAAACTTCTCCTTGAACCTGTAAAAATGATCCTTTGAATCATAATCGTATTATCTTTCTTCTAAAAAGCTATTTGACTGCTATTTAACCACCACCATCACACAGGTCTTCTCCAAACGCAACTTTATGTTTGGTAAATAAATTTGTGACTTGTTTTCTCCAAAAGCACTTCGGTTTCCGGATGATTTTAAAAAAAATTAAAAGCAAAGGAGGGAGAAGTTGATAAAGTTGATTCAATTTTAATTAATTGATTCTCTACTTTAATTGATTCAATTTTATTATTATCCAATAAGAGAAAAATATTTTAAATAAGAAAAAAAATCTTACATTAACAATAATGATATTATTTAAAAGTAAAATAAATATATTTAATGATAAAAATTAGAATAACAGATTATTAGTATTTATTTATATTTAGTTAAATATTAAATTTTCTTTTTATTCGAAAATAAATTTTAAAACATTTCTAATTTCACCGTTGACCACATTATAAACACTTTAACATGATAATTTACCGTTTGTTGGTTCAATAACACTTTACAGTTTATAATAGTTCACCAGAAGTCAACTAATTTATTTTTACAACAAATTACGATAATACTTGAGAAAAAATAGACGCACATAATACAATAAAAAATACACTTTTGCAAGACTCACAACAGTTTCAAACTAATGAATTCCAAATATGGGTTTGCATTATATGATATTTAAGGATTTGCAGAATGTATGAAGATTTCTGTAGATTGCATTATGGCTTATAAGGATTTTATAAACAATTAAATATTTAATTAATTAATTAATTAGCGACTATCTATAATCTGCATAGAGATGGTCGTGACTATAAGCTTTCTATAATGAATTCGAAGATGGTCGTGACTATAAGCTTTCACAGTTTGTAATGTGATTGGATATTACATTATTGTAGTGGTCGTGACCATAACCTTTCGTAAAGGTGGTGGTGGTAGTGGTGATGATGATGATGACAATGTTTAGATATAGTTGGTGGTGCTGTGTGGTAGTAGAATGAAGACGGTAGTTGGTGAAACACTTGTTGGATGAAGCTAGCAATGACAAGGGGGTTGATATAAACGGTGGCAGAGGAATGATAGCCGTATGGAGGGTAAAAGTGTACATATAATTTCACGAAATTTATGGAAATTTTATGGATTGAATTTACTCGCCGGATTAGGATATTACCTTAATTAATTGGGGTATACCAAAATTTAAATGGACCTAGAGCCTTGGCTAAGGGGTGGTAAAATGTGGTGAACTTACCTTATTGCTCTTGACCTAAAAACACTTAAACCTATACCTCATTTTTATAAAACAGTTTAACCCTAAAAACTAATACCCATTTCATCTTCTTCACTCCTTCATCTTCCATCAATCCTCTAAGAATCGTCATCTTTGATTTTCCTCAAAAGTAGGTAATTGGAAGCAATCATGTAACAATCCAGAAGTAACAATTGATATCAAAACCTTCAAATTAACAGAATAAGGTAAGAGAAAAGTTGGAACTAGTGAAATCAGTGAACCCAAGCATGAAATCCCTGAAGATGTTGAAAAGAACCCATCATCAGCGAGAAGAAGACTGTAAGTGATGTCTAAACTCAAACCCATTACTCTACTATGTACTATGATTATTATATTAGGTTAGATTATCGAAAATGGTGATTTTCAGGGTTTAGGTTGCCATGGAATATGTATTAGCAAAATGGCGATCTTTGATGTTTAGTAGTATTCGTCATGGTTGCAGGATGAAGATGATGACGACTTTTGATAATGTTAATGGCGACTGATGAGCCAATAACCAGGGTCGTCATGGTAATTTTCCCTCGAAGATGATGGCCCGTGATCGGTCGTCATCTTTTTTTACATATAACATAACCACTTAGTGTCACATAAAATTTGTTTTTCCTATGTCAATTTTAGGGTGTAGGTCATTATTGTTTTGAAAAATAAAGTTGACGACTATGTAGTTGCACTTATGGTCGGCACAGTCGGTTTGACTATAACATGACAACTATTACAGGTTCAACTCTTGATACATGTGTTCATAGCTTGTACTTGTGTTTTATTTTATTATTTAGGTTTCAACTAAATAACAAAGGAAAATAAAAGGTTACACCACCTTCAATACCTCCTTGTGATATAACTGAAGAGGACCCTATAACAGAATTGCTAAGCTGGATGGAGAGTAATCCAAAATAATTCCTAAGGGATATGAACAGTCCTAGCAATCCCCTCAAGTATATTGAATCAGAGGAAGAGGAGGGAGATGATTATGATCCAAGACTATTTTTCAGGGAATGTGACTTTTCTGGAGTGAACCTCTATTACAATGAGAATGGCGACTACATAGGTCCACCTGAGGAGTTAGAAGAAAAAGATGATGATGATGAAAACCCAGATGAAGTGGAGAAAGAAGCTGACATTAATACCGATCTATTTTAATGTCTTTGGTGTGTTTGCTTTCCTAGTTGTTATTTTGCGTTTTTAAGACATGTTAGAGGATGTTGTGTACTTTCAAATTATGGTCTTGGTTTGAGACTTTTTTAGATTATATTAATTTTAATTTCAGTTACTCTTGAATTCTAGTTGTTTTTACAGGTTGAACAGTGTTAGACTAATAGTAAGTCGTCATGGTATAAAAGTTTCTAAACTGACGATTGTTCATTGGTCGTCATGTTACCAAATTATCGTCCCTGCCGACTGCTTACTGGTCATCAGAGTACTAAAGTATTGACCATGACGAGCTATGTAACCTATAACCTATTATTAGTATAAAAATAATATTTTAAATACAAAATACACTCAATTGAATGCTCAATGGATAGTATTTTCAAATGCTATCCATTAAGTGTGTTGTTAGTATAAAAGTAGTTTCAACTTTAACCTTAACTTCAACCAAGCTTTAAGAATGGAAGGTTCAAGTGCACCATTACCAATTATTTATAGTCTTTGTATACTATCTGGTCATTTTGCAAGTGATTGTTCCTTTGAAGGTAGCAATTGCACTATTACTAATTGTAAGGGGTTCTTATTTCTCATGAAAACTGCAAAATGAGATGTATATCAACCATATGCTTCAAAATACAATTGCTGTGGATTTTTCTATTGGATAGATGAGTATGTAGCTACGTATGAAGATGAAGATGCTAAAATCAACCTTCTACCATGCACAGGTCCATTGTGATGGTAAGATGAAGCTACTTACCTCACCAAAACAAGTATGTACTGGCAAAAGATACTACATATGTCCAAAATATGTGAAGATTAAGTTTTTAAGGTTTGTATGCTCTAATTAAGTGTTGGATGATTATTTAATTACCGACTAAGGTTATGCTTTTAGCATGTAAACTAATGTACCCCAGTACTTGGTTTATCGTCGGCAATGTTTCAGTGTTCCTACTTTGACGTCTATCACTAATTAATCGACAAGCTTATATTTTTGTAAAACGGCGACTCCTTTAAGGTTGTCACGATTATTATTAATATAAAATGACGAAGTTTATTTATTTTTTGTCCATGAAAATGTTAATACTTTCCTATATAGTCGTCATGTTAAAAGTTTTCCCAAACACACCGATTACATATTTATTAAAGACTAATGTGACAATTCCGTCCAGGATAATTTCAGTTTTTACTCGGAATAGTTGTCATGTTAAATATTTTTAAACATTTCGACTACCATTTTGTCGTCAACCTTTTAATTGTATTAACATGACGACTATGGTGAGGAAAAAGATTCAGGAAACTGAGATTTATGGCCCTTTTAGTCGTCAGGTTTAATATTTTCTAACGTGCCAACAAATATTTAGTCATCACCTTTGGAATGTACTATCATGCCGACCATTCCAGGATTTTTGTCACATGATTGTCATACTATATTGGTTGCCAATCTGAAAAATATAAACCATGACGTCCATGTGAAAAACTCAAATAAATTATATTAGACTGTAAAGGCTGGCATGGTCGTATGATAATTATGATATCGACTAGTGAGTAAAACATTAAGTCGGCATGTTAAGTAATAAAAATCAATGACGACTTGATAAAAATTTGAGTATGTAAACACAAAGAACCACATCCATTTAATTCATTAGTAGTAGTAGTCCAAGGTACATTACACAAAATACGATTGCGATCATAAAAAAAAAAAGTATTTCCAAACACAATCACCCTTCATTTAAATTTATCGGAGGGTGTTCATTCAAATCTATTGAACCTCCTTCACTGAGATCTATTGGAGGGATTTTATTCAAATCTATTAAACCTCCTTCACTCAAATCTATTGTACCATTGATAGACTCATCCAAATCATTCCAGAGGTTCATGTTGTCCTCGTAAAGTTTCACCCATTCTGCGTTCTTGTTGTTTATGAACTTTTCCCAATTACTGAACATACAAAGAGGAGGTATTAATGGATAATCTTTGTGTAGGGTGTACAAGGTTAAGTCGAATAAGTATGGCTGCCCATTCAAGATTATATTCTTGTCAAACAATACACCAACATGTGCAGAATGCATAGAGTTGCTATTGGTTGGGATAACCATAAAGATCCGCAAAGTCTTGTTAGACACTCCCCACGCCCACGTTATCAAATTGAAACTGCACGAGTTCGATCAAGTATAATCGAATTGGGGAATTAAACCAAGTAAGCTCCTAAGTAAGTTCAAGACGGATGACAAAGGTAACTTTTCTTCATTGTCTACACAATTTATGCGGCCAAAGCAACTATCAAAAGGTTTGAATGGGATGGTAGGATGGTAATGCAAGAATCACAATGGTTGGACCAAAAACACAACTACACGGTGATACACCATGTATCATTGGATGGGAAGGTGGTTTATTTTTCTTGCATATCCGAAGATGATTGAATTGGCTTGGTGCTTCTACCAACTTTTGTTTATGGATTATACTTATAAGACGAATAGGTACAATATGCCTTCGTTGAACATTGTAGGACAAACCTCGGACAAGCAATCATTCACTGTAGCATGGATTGTGAGAAGGATGAGAGTTATATATGCGCATTGGAAACCTTGAAGCTTCTCTACCACGAATATGAAACTCCCGGGGTTATAGTGACCAAAAATGAGCAAATACTAATGAACTCTGTGAGGATAGCTTTTTCAAAGGTACAGATTTTCTTTGCACGTGGCACATACAATGCAACCTTAGGAAAAATTAAAGGCATCATATTTAAAAGAAGAAGACAAACAAAGGTAGTCAACGTGCAAAAGAGGAAGATGAACGTCTTAGTAAACTAACTCGAGAGGAGAAAGATGAAAAGAAAAGGAAAGAAGACGAAAAATTCAAAGAATTTGAGATTAAATTTGGGTTATTCATGAAAGCGTGAAATAAATTGGCTTGGTCGATGACCGTGACAAGATATGAGAGAAACTTGAAGGAGTTTAAGGATGAATAGGGCACTAATTACCCCATAGTAGTAGTATATCACAAGAGCCAATGATTGAGGCCACACAAAAAGAGGTTTGTGCATGCTTGTACTTATGACATGACAGGTAGAGTTAGCTTGCCCCCCTTGCGACATAATTAGACCCCCTATCCGCTTCGGCTCCCTTGGCTGGTTCCTCATGAGGCTCGCTGGTAGACTAGCACGACAACCTGTTCAACTAATGTAGTAGTACGCTGTTGGAGCTTAGCTTGTTAGGCTTCCAACTAGTTTCTTGTAATAATACTCTTTATCCGATAATAATAAATATAAAACGGGAACCTAGCTCAGCTGGTCTTCATGCGTTCCAGGAGGTCCCAGGTTCGAGCCCCCAATGGTGTAATATTGCAGAAATTAACATGGAAGGTATAGTTAGTTTCCCTCCTTGTGACACAATCTCAGCCCCCCATCCGCTTCGTCTCCGTTGACTAGGTTACCCTTGAGGCTCGCTAGTAGGCTAGCACAACAACCTGCTCAATTAATGTAGTAGTATGTTGTTGGAGCTTAGCTTGTTAGGAGTCCATCTATGTGCACCCCTGCTTAACCAGGGTGCACATTCCTCCCCTCAACATTGGCTCATATCTAACCTTAGTTACTAGAGTTGTTTATGAGTTTGTATTTTAAGAAAAGGTACATGGGGAAGAGGAACCTGGATTGTAATCGATACTCTTAGTATATTATTAATGTTATAGTCCCCTTGTCACTTAGCTGTCTCATTTCTGTGTTGTATCCCTTCTCATTTCTTTTTTTCCAACCTAGATAAGTAAAGACTCGTGACAGTGTGTACTGTGAATATTACCGCACAAGTTATGTTTCCGGTATGAGCCTAACAAAAGAACGACCCAAATCTTCAATATTTAGTAAGTTATATCCGAGTAATCTTAGGGTTCTACTAGTTCTACAGAACATAAACGAATTTCTCTCTTTTCATACTTCTATGTACTGCCTAAAGTGCCCATGAACCTCTCTTTTCAAGTCGATTTTTTTTTTAATGAAAATCTTAAGAAAAAGAAGTTAATCAAATAGGTGCTTGATGTATCACAGTGGAACACATTTTTGTTTAGGATCCAGTAGGATGATTTTTTTTGTTTTGGACTTGTGAATCTATTAATGCATAAAGTAGAAGATGATTACTCATTTCTTTCAATAGCTATTGATAAAAGAAATCAAAATAACAATCACAATCCCACAAATGAATAAAAGATTTTTAAAGAATAAGGCAACAAGGTTGTGTGTAATTTCTATGTCAAATCATCAACAATCATCAGTTTGCTTAGGATCATATTTTTTTTAGATGAAACTAAAAAGATTTGAAGTCCCCATAGATTTAATACTTATGAATCTGATAATTATGATTTTTCAATCTCCGGTTCTTAAAAGTTAAACTTTTTCCTAACTTATCTTATTCTCTTGAATCAAATAGTACTTGGGTAAGTGTTTCTGAGTCTCTGATCTATATTTTTTTTCTTCTGAATTTGTATGTAATTAATGAGTTTATATTTCCAAGGTTTGTTTCTCTTTCCCCTTATACCCAAGGAAATGACTATAGTTAGATATGAACCAATAATGAGGGGAGAAATGTGCACCCTTGGTTAAGTAAAGGTGCACATAGATGGACTCGCTTGTTAGGCTTCCAACTAGTTAATGTAATACTCTTTATCCAATAATAATATATAATAAAATTAAAAAAATTAAAAATTCTGCAATTGTTAAAGGGCCCATGCCCATGGATATGCGGTCCAAAACAGAAGTCTTTTGGTTTTCCCCTCTCCATGTATATAAAGGATAATCTATCCATGTAACCGAGAGAATTCTTATGAATGAAATCCTTCTCTTTCCCTGCCTCTTTATCTTTCCCTAATATTCTACTACAAAACGTTATCATACACGATGCTATACCACAGAGCTAGATTGGATCAGTATTTTTTTTCCTTTTTCAACATGGACGGTTTACATCAACGCAGTTTTGTAATTAATATCAAAGCAGTCATGCAATCGCTGGAATTAAATCAGCTAAGTTGGATCTATTTTCTCATATTTTTCTTTTTCCCTGATTTTAATTTTGATTTCGGCATATCTCCGTAATCGTTAAAATTGATTTGACTGTAACAAACTAGCTATTAAATCCGTTGGTGTTGATGAAAATTGATTTGATTTTCCGTTGATGAAAATTGATTTGATTTGCTGTACAAGTTATGTCAGTGGATTTTGATTTGCTTTAATTTGTTGTACAGGTTATGCCTGTGTAAATCCATCGAATGATTGCATTTTATAATATATGTATGTATATGCTTGTGATGGGATTGAATCGTTGATATTAGTTAGTTCACTGGTTGGAATCCTTCTCTGAGAAAATACGGGGAAGGAAAAGTCGACGCTGTTAAGAAAAGGAAAATCCCGGTCCAACTCAACCCGATCCGGTTCAACCCAACCCAACCCAACCCAAATCGACCCGGTCCGACCCCGTTCAAGCTGTGCCCTGTCCTGCTCCATTTTTTTTGGGCGGTGCGCGACTAAGTTTGTTCGGGTTTTATGTATACACAGTGGGAACCGATATTTGAGGTATGTAACTAATCTGGGTTTGTACATTTTATTTTGTTTTTTTGTTGGGTTTATTTATCTGGTTTTTAGAACATGCCTAGTTCTGTTTTTCCCTTAAGATAAGTCCATATCATATAAACGGTCAACTTAAATTATAACTGTTGATCTCGTTATTAAGAATTTTGGTCTTAATACTATTTTGTTCTCTTGAATATGATATTGGCTTTAGTTGAATAGTGTCTTTTGTTCAATTGGTTGTACCAACTCGATTCCAATGTATTCATTTGAATTTAGAAATGCTTAAGCACCATTATTTTCTCCCTAAATTTGAATGTTTTGTGGGATGTAATTCATTTGCTCGACTTTTAAAGAGTCGGTATTTTCAAAAAATACGTTGGAAATAAAATCACATGTATTCCAATTTTTGTGGAAGAATTCACAAAAGGTGATATGAGTCAGAAAATTTCCATTTCTCTACTTCATCCATGATACTAACGAACCAGTATATGTTGAAGTATAACAACAAGAGAACTATCTTTAGTAATATATTCAACCTAAAGTACATGGTTGACATGTGCAGTGAGATTCTCTTGGCCTGTTGAGATAATGAATATTCTCAAATTAAGCTAAATGTAGCAAAATTGAAAATGGAAAGAACCCCGAAGTAATGAGGGTTAGACGTACCGACTCATATAAAGCATGTGAAAAGGGACATATATATCATGAGATAAAGATGTATTTATTTTATTTTCCCTAGTAGTAATGACACCAAAGTACAGGTATCAACTGAATATAGGATGAAGCTAAAATGTAACTCTAGCTCCCATCATAAATGAAAGAGTTGGAAATGCACCTGGTCATAGATGTTGGAATATTCAATGTAATGTTTGTATCATAATAGCAACCGATTTTCACATCAACTTTAATGGCAACAAGAATTTTGCCTGGCCAATTGACTATCTTATTCAGTTGAACTAGATCCAATGTCTGCTTTATGAAATGAAAACACGAGACATAAATTCTCTAAAGCGCACTTGAGATATATTGGGTGAAACGTCATATATATTCACTCATTTAAGGAATAAACACTAGTTGTTGAACTCCTTATAACGTAACCACGATGGTTGGATCATCGAGCGAAGCGCTGCTCCAAAATTTGTTGCCAAGATGGAATAAAGACCAAAAGTCGCATAAGCTCTGTATGTACTAAGGGATAATTGCACCTTGTTAAGTGCAAAGGGTGTTCATGCGTGAACTATTACCTACCTTTTTGGAAACTTACAGTGAGAAGGGAGTTGATTGCATCTATAAATTATTTCTAATGAATGTGGAAGGAAGCATATTCTTAGAAAATTAATGTGTCAATCTAGTGAATTGTAAATCACTGGAACTTGAATTACTGAATCCATATTAACCCCAACAATGAACTGATTAGGATTGATTCATAAAGACTTTGATATAACCATAAGGCACATTGGTTGTAACACGATGTTCCGTTTTGAAAGTACTAACACGGGCATCACTTTATTTGAGTGTAAAAGACAATGAACTAATAGAATGCGAAGTTCTGGCATCTATCACAATCAGTGATTTCTAAAGTTACTAGATTTGCACTGCCTCTCCCCATTATGCTTTAGAGTAATGAAGCACGTCACTCATCTTACAAAGTCTTTCTTCAGTAAAACATGATTGAGACCATCATGTTTTACTCAGATGCAAATGGTGAATAACCCATTCTTCACAGAAATAAAGTGTTGTTAGTGAACATATCTCCATGCAGAATACAGACCATTAAAGTGATTTATGGCTCTGGTGGATGATTCGACGTATTTAATTTTTGTAGAATTTCTAGCACATATTACACAATGCAAAGTGCAAAGACTCACTGATGTGTTTTCAACTTTGTTGTAGTAAAAGGTTCGTTGAGACTTGTGAAGATTTGAGTTTTTAAATTTAATAAAAATATCCAATAATATTACAATTGGTGCAAGAGGTACTGGGACTAAGGATTTAGCCAATCTTCATAACATAAGGTTCACTTATTTATACTCAACAATTTTAGCCCAAGAAATATAAACATGGACTCTATTTTTTCCAAGGTAGATTCTCAAAACATTGATTGTAAATGTTAAGCATGGGACATCAAATCACCGAAGCTAAGCATGGCCCATCTAATCAAATGACAACCAATTTAATCAAAATCATATTTCAATTAATATTAGTGCAAAAGTCATAAAATAAAATAAAATAAATTTACCCATGTATGAAGTTCGGCCTCCTCCGTCGTCCCAGTGTTGGGGTTTAACTCATCATGTCGAAAACACACTCAAAATATGTATTCATGGCTCAAAAAGTGTTTACAAGAAGAGAAAATAATGAAACAGGAAATCTGCAACAACAAAGGTGCGTTACAGACCGACTGTTTCAACTCTCAACTGTTATGATGAAGATAATCGTTACAAATCTGAAGATAAATGTTGCAGAAGAGGATGAAGAAACTGTTACAATGAAGATAAATGTTGCAAACCAGTTGAAGAAACTGTTACAACCAGTTGAAGAAACCGTTACGACGGATGAAGAAACCGTCGCTGTTTCCCTGTTCTTCACGAGCAGCAGCAGCAACAACAACAGAGTTCTGAAAACTCTTGATTCACGCCTCCTGAGCTCTCCTCTCGACCCCAAACTCTCGACACCCCTTCTATATGACATGGGTAATCTATTTATACCCGAAAGATGCATAGAATCTCCTCCATAACTTCAAAAAATCTTCTCTTTATTATTTTTATTCTCACGACAATAATTTCCATTTTTTGATCTTCCACGCGCATGCAGCTGTATTTCTTTCCTTCTATACTTTCTTCACGCTCCATAATATCGATTAAGTCTTCCAAGCACGTGCAGTACACGTTTAAATTCCTCACAACTCGTGCAAGCTCATGTTTTTCCTCCAACTCCCTGTTTGGATTAAACCAAGTTATCCAGCCAAATTTGATCGATAAAATCACCCATAATAGCTTTCTATAGTCATATCACGTCTACCCACTAAGTTTCAGGGATTCAATCTCACTAAATCACGTCCAAACATCCGATCGAAATTCTGCTGTTAATGAAAATATTTTCCCGCCAAAATTCATTTTTTGAATTTGAGAAGAAGATGTCCTCCCCCTAATCCTGGACGGGTGTCCCTTTAGCACTTGTCTTATGGGATGCAAATAATAATTTTTGGGCGTAGATAGTAATTTTTCCGGGGTTCCTCCGACACATTTTTGGGGTGCTTCCGGTGCATTTCTGGGGTGCCTTTAGTGCTCTATCCTGGGGTGTAAAACACCACTTTTCGAGCCAATTTTGCCGCAAGAGCTTATTCCCTAGAAAAGACTTAAAACAACTTTATTAGAAATAAAATGAGTCCTAGATAATGTAGTTATGGGTGAAAATGCGTCACACTTACGTGCTTATCACTCACCACCCTTGTTAATGCTAGAGAATTTACATCAAAAGGATTTGATGAATATTGCATGTTTAATAGGATCAATATAGAGCATCTTATACCCAATGGCATCGCAGAGGCTACCATCAAAGGTTACAGATGGTGTCTAAGGAATAGGTTATGCGTACCAACCTACCTTTTATTGGTTTGGGGATATGAAATATTGCACGCATCTTTACTTAATTCGTTTTAGAACCCAATATTAGTCAACCTTTTCTGTGTACCAGTTGGTAACTGGATTTTTAGACTGACATTCGTGTTCTTACGCATTTTTGGTTGCACTATATATGTGCCATTACGACTCCACATCGTACTATGATGGGTCTTCAAAATTGTTAAGTAGTTATGTTGGAAATGAGTTCCCAACAATTATACGCATTTTAAACCTTTTGGTAGGAGATCTCTTACCGCTAGATTTGCGGGTTATCACTTTAATGAGACAGTCTTCCTGTCGTTAGGGGGAGATAAGAAAAAGTATTTTCCAATGGAACGACAGGAATTGTCGTGGTGTGTTCCCACTATGTCTCATATTGATTCATGTACTCCAGAAATGTAAATGTGAAGTGACAAAGAATAATTGATTTTCAGAATGTACACTGATGTCGCTAAAGTGATGAGATCACACATACCAGTTGCAAACCTACCTGCGCAAGGTTACGAATCCTCAATAAGGGATATACACCATAGACTAAGGTGTTGCAACTATACTTGGTGGAAGTGTGTTTGAGGCCGTGGATCCATAAAGGAAGTTGGAGAGACCACTTGGTTCGATTAATCCTCACCTAGAAAGGAAGTAGGTGAGTAAGCACAACTTATTTATATCATCATAAATCATCCCATAAGATTGTCTCTGAATATGTCCATGAATCAAACTGGAGGACGCTCTGAAGTTTAATGATTCCAGAGAACAATGACATCCCAAGTGGATTATGAGAATGCTCACGAGTCAATGGAAAGATCATGCGAGCATATTGATGATTGATTTCATATACACTTGCTTAAGAAAATAGAGCAAGATAAGATCGAACCAAGCTCCTTGTTGCTTAATGTCAACGAAGAGCATATTTGGCCTATACAATCCAGGTAGAACTTGGTTCTTTGACAAATATATATAGGTATTTGGTATGGTAGTGCTAACCAACCAAGTGTAAAGCCTATTGGACATACATGATTAATTTGTCACAAAGCATAATGAGAAGAAAGCAGTCTTAAATGATAAAGACTCTCCTTGTGGCGCGAGGTTGCTCACAAAGCCCTGGAATTGTTCTCTTGTAATCAACGTTATAGCGTTCTGATACTTAGTTAGCTTGGTAATTTCAAAAGGACTTGAAATACAGCATATGTATGTGGTTGTTACGTATCTCTGAAAGAATCAAGAGATAACAGATATTTACAAAAGTACTTGATAGACTTTTGTTTCCCAAATCAAGTGACTTTAAACCACAGAGTGCGTTTACAGTTAAAAATAACGCTCACTTATAGATTGAAGCAATCAGGCAGATGTGGTATACCCGTCTAAGTGACTATTTGGTTTGGAGGGGATAGACAAGTAAGGTATTTTTCCTTGCGTATTCACAAGATAGTTCCTGATTTGGAATTATAGCTATCTATGTCGATGGTACAGACATGATGGGGGTACGCTTGATGTAATAAAAGACCTTAAAAGCTATTTGAAATCCGAATTTGAGATGAAAAGTCCAGGGAAAGCTCGACCGAATACTGAGCTTGTGGTATATTATTCCACCAGTTTGCATATGTCTAAAGTTGTCAGGAAATTTAACAAAGACATGCATCCTGATAGCACTTCTATGATTAGTCGAGGTTCAAATGCAAGTAACTGACCATTTCGTCTAAAGGAAGATGACAAAGATGTGTTGGGAGATGAAATCCCCATATCTAAGTACAATAGACGCATTGTTGTACTTAGTATAATAATATACTCGATTAAATTTTGCATCCTCAGGGAACTTGTTAGCTAGATATAGCTCAGCGCCAACGCAACGTCATTGGAATGGTATAGTGAATGCTATCATGTACTTAAAAGTCACCATTGACATAAATGTGTTCTATCCCTGCGAAGACATTAAAAGGAATGCTAATGAAAGTGCAATCAAAAAGTTGTTGATTATAAAGGAACAATAATCTCTTATCCAACGAAAGTAATCAGGGGGAGATACGGTAGACTATTTTCTAGGTCACTACCGATATTCAGTTTCGAAAAGTACATGACTAAAGGAAAAATCTGGAACAACTCTGAAAGTAATCAGGGGGAGATGCCGATATCAGGGGGAGGATGTAAGGATATGATGTCGACATAATTTACTTCGAAATTGAAGCTGTGTCGTACTCTTTTTCCCTTCGATCGAGAATAGTTTTTCCCAAAGGGTTTTGTTACTCGACAAGGTTTTTAGCGAGACGACATTAAAAGCATCAAGTATGTTGAACGTTGAAGACATAAAGATCGCGTTGATATTATTGAAAATATCTGAATCAAAGAAATGAAACACGATAGTCCACTAAGCAACGTAACTTCCAGAATCAACAACATGGTCCTATAACACATTCAAGTCACCAAAGTAAAGTGTGATAAACTCCTTTTGATTGCATTAGACTAATGAAAATTGTCTGACATCAGGGGGAGCATCTAATGGTGTGTTGAACTATTTTCCTTCACCGAGGTTGCTTTTTCCCATAGGGTTTTGTTACTCGGCAAGGTTTTTAATGAGACAACAACAAAACACCGAGAAGTAATTTCCTAGCTAAGGCTATTGTCTTTCTGACGAGCATTTTCTACATTAGGAGTTGTGAAGAAACTGGTCAACTTCAACAGAGCAAAGTGATCATCGGGAACACCTTTACTTGCATCTGTCACGTTGTACCCTTTTCCCTTCGTCAAGGCTTTGTCCCACTGGGTTTTCCTTGTCAAGGTTTTAATGAGGCAATATATTCGAGTCCAACTATGTTCTAAGTTTGTTTAATATTGTACTCTTTTTCTTTAGTTAAGGTTTTGTCCCTCTGGTTTAGCCTAACGAAGTTTTAACGAAGCAATTAACTTAGAATCGTCGATCTTTGAAGATCGTATTGCATGTGATGAACTACATGTAAAGTACGAGACAACATGTGAAGTACTACATGTGAAGAGTTGTACCAAGGTTTTATCTTCCTTGTCAAAGTTTTAGTAAGGCAATTGATTTCGGCACAATAGTCATAAAGGAGAGAATTACATTTGAAGATCAACATTCGAAGCCTATATGTGAAGCACTGCATATGAAGTTTTATTGAACCGCACAAGGGGGAGTGTTAAAGGGCCCATGCCCATGGATATGCGGTCCAAAACAGAAGTCATTTGGTTTTCCCCTCTCCATGTATGTAAAGGATAATCTATCCATGTAACCGAGAAAACTCTTATGAATGAAATGCTTCTCTTTCCTTGCCTCTTTCTCTTTCCCTAATATTGTACTACAAAAGCAACGGGATAATCCACGTTTATCCGAGTTGAATCCCCGTTAAATTCGGTATAATATTAGATTCACTTATGTGGTCCCGCGGGTCACACGAAGAAAAATGTTACTACTAATTTAAACCGACGGCCAGTTATGATCGAGTTGTCTCTCAGTCTAACTAGAACTGGGTCTCCCCTTGTGGTAAAAACTTCGACAAACAACAGCAACTGAAAATTGTCAAGTTCTGCGGCAGCATAGTCTCGCTACTCGCAAGACAGGATCTTCTTGGAGCTCCGAAACCTGCAACAGAGATGGATAAGGGAGAAGACAGAGGTGGAAGAGGAGGATTAGGGTATCGAGGTAGATCCAGAAGACCTTATTCATCTTATACTTCCAGGCCTGTTCGATCTAGTTATGAATTTTCTTCTTCTTCGTCGCTTTCAAAACCATCAAATAGAGATGAAGAAAGGACAACTAGAAGCATCGCCAAAGAAGAGGAAGAAGATTCGTCTATAGTTGGAACTTGTTTAGATATGTGTCCAGGTAAATATATCTTTGAGTTCTTTCACTCTAAATATAAATCGAATTGGACTTCTACTTCTATATCAACGATTGAAACTAATCTATATATGCATTTTTCTGTTGATTATTTTTTGCTTGTTGAATTCTTATCAAATATAGTGTGAATAGAATTTGTCTTTTATCTTATTAGGAAAAAACTCCACCAGTGTTAGAGCAATTTTGACGAGCAATTTTGACAATCCTGAGTTGAGTGAAACTAAGTGCAGTTATACCTCGATAAAGTAGTACCCTCAGGATCTATTTTAGCTAATTGGCCCTGAAGAAATTATTGCATAAACGAGGTTATTAATTTATGGACATCTTAATTTGTTTTATTGTTAGAAACATGATGTTAGCTATCATAATCAGACTAATAATGAGAAATGTATTAACTTATAAACATACTTCATACCTTAAGGAGACTTCTACGTTCAAGTGATTTGTGGTACGATCAATAGAGAGATAAGCAAGAAGCACAAGGAACTCACTGAGCTAAAGATCGGGGTTTTAGGTTTTGAGTATATGATTTTTAACCTGAGTATTTGAGAATTTCACGCTGACAGTTAACTGGAAGTCTGGAATCAATCATTGGGGTGCTACCTTGATCTGTTCCGCCCGTTGTGCCCTGGAGATCTCTGCCTGAGTCTTGCTAGCACAGTGCAAGGGCATAACCGATTTTTAGCTAAGTGAGTTCCTTACTAATCTCTGTATTGATTGCAGCACAAATATCTCAAACATAGGAGTCCCATTTGAGGTATGCAATATACATATATTAATTAGTAGGTTTTTCATTGTAATTCTATAAAGATTAGTCTGATACCTGAAGTTTATCTCATTTGAGTGAATCTGTGGCCTACAGTTCTGCACCTTGTGAAAGTATCTCAACCCACATGTTGAGGTCAAGTTCTAAATGTGCCAGTTCAAGATCCCTGTCATCTGGTGTAGTTGTCCTTCATTGGTACACTTCAGTATCTAAATCTTGCATATTGGAAAAGGAAAGAATTGCATCCTCCAAATGCGGTTGCAAACTCTTATAGGGCATTGCTGCTTTATATTACACCTTTTGTTGGTATTTAGTAGTTTTCCATAGCATTAAGTAGTAGATTTTTTTTTTATCTCATTCATCTGTTCCTTTTAAGGGCAAGGAACTTTTCCACATTCGTTAAAGTAAAGTTATGAATCACCACCAACCTCAGTATTTAGTCACTAGCATGTCGAGATGTTATCAAATGCATGTTTGTGGAACAGTTTTTGTAATTTGCAAATCTGTTTGTAGTGAATAATTGTTGCTTCTCTCCCGTTTTTAAATTATAATAAATAGCCGAGGAAAGAGCTCAGCGTGAACGATTAAGAGATTTGGCTGTAATCGAGAGGTTAAATGGCAACCCTGCAAAAACATCTCCAAGCCTTGCTGTCAAAAAGGTAAACATGAAAGGACATAGTGTGTTAACTTCTCTTACTTCAACCTTTTAGTTTCCTCTATTTGTTGGCCTTCTCCTTTTGGCTTCTAATCTTTTCTTGGGCCTTTATCTAATGTTCTTATTAACTTTCATGCTTTTTATCTTCATATACTTTGATCTGAGGTTCGATCTTTCTGAATATCTGCTAACATCCCTTAACCTTGGGTCAGAATAGAGGAAATTTCGTAGATGCAAAATAATGGTTAGAAGCATATAATAATCATAATAGTAGCATTAGATGCCGTTCTGAACAAGTTCAATTCATACACTGAACATGGATCTCTTATATGAAGAAACAAAGAAAGAGATAGTGAAAGGGTTAATCTTCACCCATAGGAGAGGCTCCTCTTTTATACAATTAGGTATCCTTACAACTTACACATTTAGGGTTTAGGAGGAAAATATCTCTAACACTAACACTAACACTAACTCTACAATAGTTAAACACAATAGTACTAACTGTACAGTGACATTCATGACTCATTTCAACACTCCCCCTCAAGTAGGTGCGTAGATATCATGCATTCCTAGCTTGTCGAGGAAAGAGTTGAATGGTCGACTAGGAACTCCTTTAGTTAGCATGTCTGCAATCTGGTCTCATGTTCTTACAAACGGAGTGCTGATAGTCCCTGCAATCAACTTCTCTTTAATGAAATGTCTGTCCACCTCCACATGCTTTGTTCTGTCATGCTGAACTGGATTGTGAGCAATGCTGATTGCAGCCTTGTTGTCGCAGTACAACTTCATAGGACCTCTAAGCCTGAAACCAATCTCTGTCAACAATATTCTTAACCACAATAACTCACAGATCCCATGAGCCATAGCCCTAAACTCTACTTCTGCACTGGATCTAGCTACAACTGATTGCTTCTTGCTGCGCCAAGTTACTAGGTTTCCTCCCACAAAAGAGCAATATCCAGAGGTATACCTACGACCAATTACGGATCCTGCCCAATCTGCATCTGTGTATGCTTCAACCTCTGTGTGGTTATTCCGAGAAAATAAAAGTCCTTTTGCTGGTGCCGATTTTAGGTAGCGAAGTATTCGGTACACTGCATCCATATGTGTCTCTCTTGGAGCATGCATAAACTGACTTACAACGCTCACAGAGTATGCAATATCAGGACGAGTGTGAGAGAGATAAATCAATCTTCCCACTAACCTTTGATATCTTTCTTTGTCCACCAGAATACCATCAGTGTCTTCTCCAAGCTTCTGATTCGGTTCCACTGGTGTGTCCATAGGCTTGCAGCCCAGCATTCCTGTCTCAACTAGAAGGTCTAGGACATATTTCCTTTGAGAGATGTAGATGCCTCTTTTTGATCTTGCCACTTCAATTCCTAGGAAGTAGCACAATTCTCCTAGGTCCTTTATCTCAAATTCCTTGGCCAAGTAAGGTTTTACCTTCCCCATTTCTTCCACATCACCTGTCATTATAATGTCATCCACATAGACAATAAGCATGGTCAGCTTTCCATTCCTTGAACGTTTGAGGAATAATGTATGATCTGCCTGACTTTGCCGAAATCCATATCTCCTCATACTTTGGGTAAACCGTCCAAACCATGCCCTTGGAGACTGCTTCAAACTATATAAAGATTTCTTCAACTTACATACTTTCCCTTCATTAGTGGCTGTTTGAAATCCAAGAGGAATGTCCATGTATACTTCCTCTTCCAAATCACCATTAAGGAAAGCATTCTTCACATCGAACTGATGAAGTTGCCAGTCCTTGTTTGCTACCAAGGATAACAAGACACGAATAGTGTTCATCTTAGCAACAGGAGCAAAGGTTTCTTGATAGTCAATTCCATAAGTCTGAGTGTAGCCTTTAGCTACTAATCTTGCCTTATGTCGTTCAACTGTTCCATCAGACTTGTACTTCACAGTAAATACCCATTTACAACCAACTGTCTTCTTCCCTTTTGGCAGTTTGACCACATCCCAGGTGTCATTCTTGTCTAGAGCTTCGATTTCTTCAATCGGAGCTACCTTCCACTTCGGATCAGCAAGAACATCTTCAATCCTTGTAGGTATACTCACAGATGATAATTGGTTTGCAAAGGCAACATAAGTAGGTGACAGCCGATGAGAGGACACAAAATTGGAAATAGGGTGGTCAGTAGAAAAGCCATATCGAGTTGGAGGATTACGAGTATGAGTAGGATATCTAGCAGAACTAGGGTTTTCTTCTTCTACAACATTGGTAAACTCATCAGCTGAAATTTCATTCACGTCAGTACTTAAAGTAGTTTCAATCTGAGGTTCTAGTTCAGAATTACGTGTCACCGGAGTAGACAATTGATGAGGCTGAGAAAGAGGGGCTTTGTCTCTTCGTTTGTACACTTGAGGTTGAAGAAGTGAAGAAGCCGTTGGTGGAGTAGTTTCACTTTCCTTACTTATGTTAGCTGCAGAGCATAAGTCATACCATAAATCATGCCCAGACTGATCTTCACCGATTCTACTCTCCCCCTGAAGAGAAGTCTCAACTCTCGAGAAATAAGGGGTATCTTCACTAAAGGCTACATCCATAGACACAAAAACCTTACCAGTGGGAGGGTGACAACACTTGTAACCCTTTTGGGTAGATGAGGACCCTAAGTAAATGCACTTAAGAGCTCTAGGATCTAGTTTACCCCTGCCCTGTTTGTGAATATGAACATAACAAGCACATCCAAACACTTTTGGTGGAACCCGTACAGGAGGTTGAAATGAAGTACCATTGGATAGAACCTCAAGTGGTGTTTGAAAATCAAGAGGCCGAGAGGGCATCTTGTTAATCAAATGTGTTGCCGTAAGAATAGCATCGCCCCAATACATTTTTGGCACATGCATACAAAACAGTAAGCATCTAGTAACTTCTAGCAAATGACGATTCTTACGTTTAGCAACTCCATTTTGCTGAGGGGTATCAGTACAAGTGGTTTGGTGAACTATTCCTTGATCTAAGAAATAAGATGATAATCCTTGGTTTAGGTACTCACCACCACGATCAGATCTTAACACTTGAATCCTCGTGTTAAATTGGGTAAGGATAAACTTATGAATTTTTTTGAAGACAGAGTGGACTTCACTTGTCCTTCAATAAGTAGACCCATGAAACTCTGGAGTAGTCATCAATGAAAGTAACGAACCAACGTGCCCCAGAAGAACTAATGACACGTGAAGGACCCCAAACATCACTATGAATAATTGCTATAGGAGATAAGCTTGTATTTATACTTAAAGGATATGGGACAGGCTGATGTTTAGCTAACTCACACACTTCACAGTGGAGTTTAGATATATCTAGTGCAGAAAATAACTTAGGAAATAGTTTTTGTAAGTACCCAAAAGAAGGATGTCCCAATCGTTTATACCATAGCCAGATTTGCTCTTCTACCTTAGATATACTTGTCGAGTTGTAAGCCCTTGTACTGTCATCTTGTGTTGTCCCTTCCAAGTCCAAGTAGTAAAGGCCCCCTCTCTCTTTACCAAGTCCAATCGTCGCTCCTGTGAGTAGGTCCTGAAATACACAATGTGAGTCAAAAAAGGTAACGCTGCACTTTAACACTTTGGTTATTTGACTGATAGAGAGAAGGCTAGAAGACAAATTCGGAACATGTAACACAATAGATAAAAACATAGATTTGGTTATGGGTATTTGTCCTTCACCCGAGACAATTGTTGGAGATCCATCCGCTGTCAAGATACAAGGTTTACTAGGACTTGCACTATAAGTGGAGAAAAGATTTGACCCGGTGGACATGTGGTCAGTTGCTCCACTATCGATAATCCAAGAACCTTTAGACTTATCGCATGTAGTGTTTAGTACCCTACCACAATTCTCTGTGTTACCTGGTTGAGCCAAAGAAGTAGACCCAGCAGCATTTTCCTTGGATGATAGCATCCGCGCACATTCTTTGATCATCCGTTCCAGCTGGTCTTGAGATGAATGAGAATAACCACTCGCTGCTGATGTAGATTGAAGTTCCATCTCATCAGTAGTGTTATATGCCTTTGAACCAGTGCTGCGATCTCCTCTTCTTCCTCCACTACTGCCACTAGAGTTGCCCCCTCTTCTATTGTTGTTCTGCCATTGCGGACGACCATTGAGCTTGTAACAAGTCTCCCTGGTATGTCTACGCTTGTGACAATAATCACAGTACAATGAGTCTTTCTCATCAAATTGTCGATTGTTTTCGCGTGTGGATGTTGGTGGAGTAATCACATTCAAGGCGGAACTTTCCTGTGGCACTGGAGGTATCATAGCAGCTCGACGAAGTTCTTCCGATCTAACTGTTCCTATACTGCTCGTAGGGTTGGCAATGGATCTTTTCCCAACACTTGGATTCTAAATGGATCAAAATCTGAGTCAAGCCCAGCAAGGAACTCAATAATTCTCCCTTTTTCAATTCTTTTCTGCAACTTGGCGGTATCAGCTGCACACACCATGTCTAATGGCTGTAGGAAATCAAGTTCTTGCCATATAGTTTGAAGCGCATTGAAGTAGACTGATAGAGGTCTGCTGTTCTGGCGAGTCTCGATAATCCGACGATTCAATTCATAAATCGGTGTCGCATCACCGCTCACAACATAGATCTGAGTGACTGCCTCCCACACTTCTTTTGTTGTGGTTTAGCGCATATAGCTGCTCTTGATGTCGGGAGTCATTGAGTCTATCAACAAACTCATTATCATGGCGTTCTCTTGAATCCAGGTATCATATGAAGGGTCTTCTTCCTCTGGACAAGCTTTACTTCCGGTCAGGTACCCAAGCTTTCCTTTACCCGTAATGTAAAGTTTCACGCAGTGAGACCAAACAAGGTAATTTGTATCATCAAGTTTACAAGATATCATATTTCTGCTCATAGTATCATTGTGAGAAACATCTAGAGATGTAGAACCCATAGACTGAGAAGGAACACTGTTCTCAGAGGTTTCAGGCATCAAATCTACTTTTAACTCAACAGATAATCAAGAGAGAAAAAGAACAACTCTTAAAGAAGTAACCACAACTTTCAAATGGAGAAACCTACTTACAGATCAGCCACTGGTTCTTCACAAACAGCTTACGAGTCTAACTTTCTAGTCTGATTCCAGATTGAAGCTATAGTAGATCGAAGCTTTAAAGGGGATCTAGGCTAGGTTTTCTCTTCTCTGCCTCCTTTGCTCTGATACCATGAAGAAACAGAGAAAGAGATAGTGAAAGGGTTAATCTTCACCCATATGAGAGGCTCCTCTTTTATACAATTAGGTATCCTTACAACTTACACATTTAGGGTTTAGGAGGAAAATATCTCTAACACTAACACTAACTCTACAGTAGTTAAACACAATAGTACTAACTGTACAGTGACATTCATTACTCATTCCAACATTATCATCGTTTCAGTATATAAGTTTGAAAATGCACTTTCCTTTCTCAAATTAGCTTCAATCATTACTAATCCTTTTGTTAGCTGCTGTCTTAGTTGTATCTGTACTTAAGTAATAGAAACAATTTGTTTTTCATTTTTGCAATCTCCTATAGTTTCGTGTTCGTGTTCTCTTTTTAGTTCATATGTGTAGGCCCTAGTCTTCTTTTCTGCTATTACGACTTAAATGACCGGTTTCTTTATGTCGTTTGTGTTTCGACTTATAATTTGGTGGCTTCGATGCCCAAAAAGAGTTATATGATAATACTTAAGTGTGGATGAATCTGTGTTACTAGTTTTGCAGAACTATCTCTACCATGGATTCACACCCATCAGATGTGCGCCCTCTCCAGGTGTTGGAAGATACATTATCCTACCTTTTGAACTTATTAAATTCATCAGAGCATCCGTTCGAAGTACTTCACGATTTCATCTTTGATAGGACTAGGTCCATTCGACAAGATCTTGTCATGCAAAACATTGTTAATCATCGAGTAATCTACATGTACGAGGAAATGGTATGACTTATCTAGACAAAACATTTTATTTCTAATAAGATTATCCTTTCAATTATCAAATGGGTAATTTATATTATTAATTAATCTATTACTTTTATAGTTTGGTGTTATCCTGCGGCTGCCCTTAAAATTGTATACTCATTTTCGATGCTATGTTTGTTAGTTTCTAACATTTTCTTCAGGAAATTCTTCAAATATTCATTTTAAGTCTGTTAACATTTTTAAGCTCCATCTTATGGCATAAATACTCACACATATTTGGTCTACAGGTTAAATTCCACATTACGTCCCATCACAAGCTTTCCCGGTGTAGTAGCAATTCCGACATATCTCCTTTGCATCACCTAAATATGGAGCAACTCTCTAAATGCCTTTTGTCTATTTATGAGTTATACAATGCCAATCGGGAGTCAGGCGCTTGTAATGTGAACGAAGCTTATTTCCGTTCATTTTATTTACTCCTTCAACTTGGTTCTAACAGCCACTCAACGGTCAGGCTCCTTACAACATTATTTTTTTCTTTCTCATTGCAAATTTGCCATGCTGTCCATTTTTCAACACTTCATCTGTTATCTCTGTCGACAGGGTGAGTCACTGTCCTTGTGGCTTCGACGACTGCCTACTCCTATAATTAAGTCAAAAGAAATGAATTTTGGTCGGCGAATTTTAAGGTTACCTCTTACTTTAGTAAAATAATCTTTTTTTTTCCCTCTTTCTTTGAACCTCTCTTCTCAGTAGAGGTATGTTGCTTTACTCGACTGTAGACACTTGCAAAAGTGTTTATATTACCACTAGCATTGTTCGGTAACATAAAACTTCCTTTCGTGTAGTCTCTAAAAGTTTGTTAATCTTATAGGGCAGGTTCTTCAGAATAGGCAATTACAAACAATTTCTAAGTTTTACAGCAACAGAAGCATCATTTCTACAATACTGCTTATTGGAACCTTCTATTAACGAGGTTATTTTCTCAATCTCTGTTGCAACCTCTTGTATCATCGATGTTCTTGATATTTCGTTCTTTACAAACATGAAGTCTTTGTTTAACCAGTAAGTAGTTTCTTAACCAGTACTTTCTCTAAAAGGTTCGCATACTAGCGGTGTCTTGTATCAATAATGGGGGTTACAAGCTCTTTCCCTACCCACTACAAGACCTATCGAAGCTCTTACTAATGCAGGTAAGTCTATCATCAAATGTATTTATCAGGTTTCCTGCTAATTTTTGCTCAACTAAAATTTTATCCACATTTATCTGTGCACGTGAAATCTGAACGTTTTCAGGAGTCCGATGTGGAGTCCTTCTGCTACTCATGTGGACTTGAAATCATTACAGATGAAGCAGGAAACAAGTTCTTGCCTACGAAGCAAACTAGTTTCTCTCGACCTAAAGTGGGATTCCCATATTACAGCTTATTGGGTTCTGAGAGACTAACAGACAGGTAACTTTAGTTAGCCGTCTCAGATTTGATAGTCAGTGCTTCCATTCTAGCAATTAACAGTTAAAATCCTTTTTTTTTCCCGCTGCACCAACCTATTATTCCAAAATTCCTGAAGAAATGACAGATACTGATTACAACCTTTCATGGAAAACTGACCATTTTCTTTTTTTGGTATATCAACAGAGGATACATGAGAGCCAATTGATTGAAACAGATCCGACGTGAAATATTCGGTTATGAAGTCTGAAGTTGCAACAAAAGCCAAATCATCGACTCCCAACCCTCTATCTAGGGTTGAATGGATGTTTCTTTTTGTGTAAGATATGTATAACTTTCTCATAATTACAAATGCTTGCGAACTTGAATTAACTCGAAAAGTATTGATTTGTGCATGCATCTTTTCTTTTGTTCTCATGTGCATTACTAAATGGGTACGAATGTGAGAAATCATAACCATGCCCGTGAGGCACTCATCATCCATGATTTATATTGGTAAACTTCTCAGCTCATTGCAATTTCTAATAAATAAATTAAACAGTGCATATCATGCCCCATATGGCATGCTCAGAATGATGAAGAATAAAATAAACTGGCAACCAATTATATAAACAAATAATTCTATTGGTGAAATCAAAAGTAAATCTACACTAGTTTTTAAACCTCTTTATGAAGAAAATTGCGACCTACAAAACTAGCTAGGGAAAGAAAATTAATAACATACTCATCTCTTCCTTGTTACTATATTATGCGCATCTAATCTAATCCTTAATTTCAGAATAATCATTCATAGAGATCCTCAGGAGGAAAATTGTTAGAATCATCAGTAAGGAGGCAACTCTTGTGGATATTCCTGTTGCAATGGAGTATGGCTTTGCACTGAAGCTGTATCGCCGTACACATGACTAACACTATTTCTGTAAAGATTATAATTAGGAACAAGTTCATCAGGAAATGGTGGAAGTTCATAGCCAGACTCGAACCTACCAAAGCCTCCTCCAGAATCACCACCTTGTGACCCATTGTAGTTACCGCCTATGTAGTTGTTTGACCAGCCAGACGTGGTCCTACCAAAGACTCCTCCAGAACCACCACCACCTTGTAATCCATTGTAGTTACTGATTATATTGTCATTTGCCGAGCCATTGTAGTTGATATAAGACCCACGATTGAAAGGTGTGAAGGCAGGATAAGGAAATGTGTCAAAGTTGCGATCACTATAATGATCAC
Organism: Papaver atlanticum; assembly: GCA_023531105.1. Taxonomy (NCBI): domain Eukaryota; kingdom Viridiplantae; phylum Streptophyta; class Magnoliopsida; order Ranunculales; family Papaveraceae; genus Papaver; species Papaver atlanticum. Next base: position 466,221 of record JAJJMB010010184.1, on the reverse strand, counting down.
TATTCATTATAAAAACGCAATTCTGGGAGAATTGTTCATCCATATCTTTGTGCTTCTCATTATTAATAACTTCATTATGATTATGAAAATAACTTAACTCATTATGGTTATGATGAGCTTTGCCATTACCTACTTGAGCCATTCCATGTTGTAGCTGACGATTTTGAATATTATAGACTGCTTCCGAATCTCCTTGAGCCATTACCTACTTGAGCCATTCCATGTTGTAGCTGACGATTTTGAATATTATAGACTGCTTCCGAATCTCCTTGAGCAAGTTTTTTAGCTGGTAATATTACATTACTGCTACTTGGTTCTTGCAGTTGACGATTTTGAATATTATAGACTGCTTCTACCTTTTGAAGTCCACGCGAACTTCCTTGAGCAACTTTTTTAGCTGGTAATTTTGCATTACTGCTACTTGGTTCTTGCAATTGACGATTTTGAATATTATAGGCTGCATCTACCTTTGGAAGCCCGCGCCAACTTCCTTGAGCAAGTTTTTTAGCTGGTAATTTTACAGTACTGCTACTTGGTTCTTTAACTCGTTTTCTACCTGTTTTTTTACCTTGTCTTTGGGGATCGTTGCTCAAGTATAATTTGTATATAGCAAATTGATCCATCTGCATGCAAACAAAACAAACCAGTTACTTAACTGCACACATATATATGTAATACCATTCATACTTAGTATTAAGATTAACACTATTCACACATGGCACCCATGAATAATAAAATAAATTTACCATATTCGGGTTTGGTTCCTCTTTACGTTGGGCCTTGTGTTTTTTTTGGAATTTGAAACTTAGGGATCCAATATTCGGACAAACACCAATTTTTCGCTTTATCTTCAGGACCTGGGAGAAATACAAGACCACTCTTCTTGCCTATTTCAACCCCCTTATGATCCTTGATGGGTAGCTCCTTTGTACTATTCTTCCATTTTCCGTGTTTCGTAGTACGTCTTGGTCGTGTCCCATTAGGGTATTTACGAAATCTTGGTGAAAAGAGGTATACAACCCCTTCCGTTCCATGTGATTCTAGATAATAACACAATAATAAGAAACTTTAGCTTCATCCAAGAAAAAAAAACCCTAATTCAGAAATTTTTCTTAAAAAAAAGACATATTATTATAGTTGTTAAAAAAAAAAGACAGAAAAAATAAATTTTAATACACACCTAAAAGCTTCTTAGGATGGCAGTCATCATCGTCATAGATATTCTTTTCAAGAATTAATGGAAAGTGGTCTTTAGGGTTATAAAACTTCTTCTCCAAGTAATCAATTAAATGATGTTCTTCTTGTATAAATCTAAAACCTACATGAGGAGGTTCAGAAAAAATATCTTTATCACCATGACCGCCACCACCACCACAAACTCTGTCATAATAAAACAAAATATTGAATATTTATTAGTTTTTATTACTAACCGTCACAAACAAACAAAAAACTAGGGTTTTATATATTAAATCTGATACCAATTATACCAGATTTAACTAGTAGAGCAAGTCTTGTTATTACTAATTATAACATAACAAAAAAACAAAACAACGACAACTAGGGTTTTCTATAAATCTGATACTTAATATTTTCTTACCTTATAAATGGTGATGACGGCTGCAGCTGTTGGGAGGAAATAAGCTGCTGAGATCGACATAATTCCATCTTTTGTCGGGATCTTCTTCGATTAGTATGGTATACTTGATTTACCAAATATCGTTATGTATAGTTTATGGAGAATTTGGATCCTTACGTGGATACGGAAAATATACTCCGACGATAGAGTCCAAATTTGTTCACACTCCTTTAACGAGTGTATATTTCACATAATCTTCCGATTGGTTGATTATTTAAGGGATGACCCATTACCCTTCATGTTTAAAATCACGACCCTCGTTATATAACTCCCTAAATTAAATCAAGGGTAGAGATTGAAATGTTACGTGCACACTCGTTAAGGAATTGCACAAATTCGGACTCCCGACAATATTTCCTAGGGCGTAATATGTTACATACTGTCTACGAATCTACGGAAAATACAATGGGCCAGGGCCACCACCTCCCTACACTACACACCTATGGTCGATGCTCGATAAGCACGATCCCGAAGAGTGAGGAGCAAGTCTTATGGTTAAGTTTTCTAAAGCGTCAGATCAGTTGTTGCTCCTCCATTTTTTCTCTGCATCAAGTAACTAGCTAGACGTGCCGCGTGCGTCCCCTAGTGACTTGATGCCGTTCGTTGGAATCCAAGGTGTCTTTCACGAGACTGTTAACATGCATTGGAAAGAGGCTGTTCAGAACCATATCGCATAAGACTTGCATCTTTCACGTTCTTAGATTAGATGAAACGTGCTTTTATCGTTAAAGACTAGCTACAATTATTTCCCTGTCATAAATGATCTCGATGAACCAAACCCAAGCACGTAGCTTAAGTCAAGTTTCGGACAGTCTTTTATCTTTAAGAAATACAACTGAATGCAACCTGATGGTTCAAATTGCTCCCATTCCAAACGTGGGCTGTGAGGAGTTTCAAGTTCCGACCGTCATTTCGATGCAATCGTCAACAGTATAATAACCCGTTTGCGTTTTGGTTTTGACACAAATTTTTTTAATAGTAGCATTAGAAATAAACAAGTGATCCGCGAGTATGTTCAAGGAGTTTGTGCTGTGGCCTGTGGGAGACATACTGAAGGGCGAAGGGTTACAACTTGGCTCTTTGCTTGTCATGAAGTAATTGTCACGTACACCAGAACCTAAAGAGATAAAGCAATCAGTTACACTACCTCGAACAAAGAGCTTCTACAGTTGAAGATATTGTCAAACAGTTGAATCCAAAGAGAGAAGATCAAATCACACTCATTTGATACAAACATGGAGACTAGAAATATACAACCAAAGAGAAATGAGGAAATGAGGCTCAGTAGTATCCGACCGAGTCCATAACTGCTAATCTAGCAGATGCTAGGAGAGAGAAGTAATGTTAATTTTTAGGCCACATTTTGTTTTTTGAATTGCAACGCTTAACTGCTAATATAGCAGTTCAATCTAGCCCATAGGACCTGCCAGCTAGATAACGGGTTACGGGAGTGACCTGCCATTCCAGAAGAAAAAATAGAAAGATGCATATTGCACGTGTACTTTCCCGTTGTGGACATCTACCTGTTTATTTTCCGCCTTCATGAGTAGACGTTTCCACATCAAAGTATTTTGTCTCCCGCATCTCTTCAGACAGTTGTCCAACAACGGGATATATACGTGTTCTTTGTGTAACCGCGCAAGTAAACAACTTCTTGCTCAAATCTGAGTTTAAAAACTGACCAAGCAATGATAATCAGAAAGCATGATTCTCTCTCAGACAAAAGGCGAGTTTCTGACTAGTAGGATTACGTATTAGACAAAAAACCAAAAAGCTAAGATTTGATTGGGCTCTTGTCAAAATGCAACTTTGTTCCCCAAGATGCTGACCGCAAGGGTACGGCTTCTGAGCTTTATACTCTTTATTAAGGAGCTGATGGGCAATGCGAGACAATTTTAATTGGCATCAGCTATGTGACCTCCAAATACTGTTACACGGGTATGGCGTCAAAACTGCACCTTCAGACTTTCTACAAAATCTAAGTTAAATTTTGGAGAACACCAGATATTACCATGAAAATGCATACACTGCTGCATCAAGAATTGCATTGTTCAAAAAGTTAAATAGCAGAATATATGTAAAGTAACCTTATTAGACTCGTTCACTACTTCATACATGCATGGGAAGTTCCTCCATGAAATTATTAGAGAGAGAGAGAAACCCAACCGTTCGACAGTTGAAGTCCCAAGGCAGATTGAACCATCGAAACAGGACCCTACTTTTGTGCAGCACCATTTGTGATCTTTCTTTGTCCATTGACTAATTGCTGCTTGTCTGGCAAAGTTACAGGCATGGGTGTATCATCGGCTTGCTCTAGAGAAGGTAGTGATCTCCCACTGCTTTGAACAATACTTCTTATCTTTGTTTTAATCTCCTTATCATTCATCAAAGTCTCTAATGATACATGTACACCTGAAAATAAGAGAAGAAAATCTGTATAAAACGCAAACTGGAAGGAGGCAAACCAATGCTGTGAAAGAGAAAAAAAAAGGTACGTACGGTATCTCCAGTAGTGTTTTGGATTCGTTGGATCATTGATAGTTTCCTCTGCCGCGGGTCGTGATTTTGTGTATTCTTCTTTCAGCGCTAACAAATCCTGTTAACAGAATACATTTTACATTCCGGATTAAATGAAAAGTATTTTTGGTAATATCCTACATCTATGGATAATTTAGAAGTGATCAAGGTTGCAAGGCATGTGTGGAGGTAATGCCCTTTAAAAATCACTTTTACCTGGAGGGGGAAAATTGCCCACATTGACGGTGCTTCAGCATGCTGTCGTAGGATGAAGTGTGCAACCTCAGGAACACATGTAGAAGGTGGTTCCTCACTTGACCCTACCACGGTTTTATAAAAGCGAGACCTTCTTTCCTCATCTTCTTCCCACCAAGCACGCATGGTTGAGCAGTCATGGCATGATGGTGCACAAACCTACAGCAAAATTCCAATATTTCCTTAGGATCAAAATCTAGTAGTAGTTAATTTGATAACCAATCTAAAATATAGGATCCTCTGACATTGATGTGTCTGTGGGGGACAAAATGTGAACTAGAGAATTCATGTTGTTTAGCAACAATGCCTCACCATAAGAATTATAACTGAAGTACAGAAGCAACATTAATATCTCAAGTGAAGTGAGTAAGCTGAAGTATAAACATAAGAGTTCAACAATAAGTGAAAATAGTGACCGTAACTTTGAAGTTTTGACATCAGTACAACCATATAGGTTTCAAGATGGCATAAGATATTACAGCGTAATGGACAAGTAGACTGCAAAGTAAAATGGCAAAAGGGTGGTAAGAGTTTACCGTCATATGACTATATTGAGAAGGAATACCAAACTCCACACCGGATTCACTTGGCATACGTTGAATACGTAAACCTAATAAACCTAGCTCTTGCAAAACCTGGATTACAATTTGCAAACAAGAATCCATGAGATCTTAACATCACGGTAGCTTATACAATTACATAAATATGATAGTGAGAGAGAGGAAGCATACAGGGTGAACACAGTTAGGAATGAGGCCAAGATCCTCTCCACAGGCTAACATATCTGATGAGTTCAAGAGGGCAGGCAGAGTCTTCATTGCATTTTCACTCCAAAGAGTTTCTTGCCGTTGGAAATAGTAATCATGGTATAACCTTTTGAGTACATTTTTACTGTACCGAAGAAAAGTTCAATCAGAAACTATAAACAATGGATTTGTAACACATGTTAACATAAAACAAACTGAAAAGAAATTAAAGGAGCGACGGATTTGCATGAGCTAGTTGATAACCCTTGTACATAATACATACGTAATGTTGGAAACTGGTGTATAATGTTTCTGGACTAAGTGTGTTCTACGAAATCTTAATACATCTATATACCATAATCATGTACCTGTGATCATCCAGAGCTTGAAAATTTGATGTATCTTCGAGATTAAACCGAGGATAAAATTTCCTTGCATCCTCAGGGTCTCTAATAAGAACGACATTCTGCAAAGCCAAACAAACCGGTAGCATCATATTAGATAATAAAAGATGGGCATCATATAAGTAGAGAGGAAAAAATAGAGAATAAATGAGGACTTGTAATATAACTCAATCTGTGATCATTACCTTGATGAGATCAAACAGTTCACTTCGTACGTTGACTTCACTCTCCAACCATGACTTTCCATCACATTCTTTAAGTTTGGAAACAATCTTTTTTTCCGTGTTGCAATCCTCCTTGAACTACATCACAAAGTTCCAAAACAGAAACTCATGTGAAGAGATTGAACTATTTCACAGACCAGGCAAATATTAAAGTCTAGAGAAATTCACTAATCATGGATATGACTCAAGATTGTAGCAGTGAAACTGTATGATTTGCTATATTAATTAAGTAGAAGACGCACTATAGGAGCTAGTATAGTTACCTCGTAGCAGGACTTCTGATACTCATTCAAGAAATTTGAAGCAATAACTGACCAAGAATCTCCAAATTTCTCCTGAATCACCAAAGGATGCATTGACAAGCGTACAAAGTGAAAATTAGAATGGAAGAAGACAACAATTAGATTTTTCATTTGGGTGATACACCCTCAATCAAGGATCACCAGTTACCATATAAAGAAGTAATTATACCTGTAACATTTCTTGTCGAATATATGGACGGCATAGACAATCGAAGTCCCATATTCCCTCCTTTTCAAGCTCTTCCTACAATCAAATTTTTGGGCCAAGAACGATATATATGAATAACAATAAAGAACTTCAACTCTGTACATGGATTTGCATTGGTATCTTCACAAACGATGTATTTGAAACAGGAAAATGTACAGAAAGCATGTTCATACTTGACTTAGAGCGATTGATGGCCTAAATTTTCCAACGAGACCCGTGACAGCATGTTCAGGAAGCTCCCATATCCTAAAGAAACCCAGGATATGATCTATTCTGTAAGCCGTGAAGTATTTAGACATCTGTGAAGAGAAACAAAAGAAAAATATTTATCACTGGTGAAGAAAACTTCAGGAATGAAAGGTTTTACAGATTAAAAAAATATATTTGTAATAATTATGAGGCCCATAAACAAATTAAATTTATCACTATCAGATCCGAAGATGTGATAAGAAAGAAACCTGAGTCAAACGAGCACGCCACCAAGCATAGTTGTCTTTTGACATTTCCTCCCAATTGTAAGTGGGGAACCCCCAATTTTGTCCATTTTTATCGAAGTAATCAGGAGGTGCTCCAGTAGATGTGGTCATTCGAAACAAATTCGGACTAACCCAAGTATCAACACTGTTTCTGTCCACCCCAATTGGTAGATCCCCCTTCAGGATCACTCTGTTCTTTCTTGCATATGCAGATGCTTCCGACAACTGCAAACACATCCAATTTAGAGCATTACCATTGATAACTTTAGCATATATAATTCACATAAAGTTCACAACCATCATTACTTACCTGTAGGTATAAATGATACTGAATATAGTAGTGGAAGCAAATAATGTCATAGTGAACTGTATCCTTTGAAACAAGTTTCTCAAGCTGCAACTCATGAAAATACCAAATCAGGGGTTTGCATGGCAAAAAGATACCCTTTTCTGTAGTAAGCTAATAAATAAAGATTACTTCAGCAACAAAGGTATCCCAAAAGGGTTTCACTGGTTACCTTTTCTTTTGAGAATTGAGAAAAACGACCCCACTGGCTGTGATCTGATGTTTCAAAGAAGTCCCTCAAGAAACAAAATGCAGCATATGGTTTTAACCATTCCTTTTGTCAATAAAACTAAAAGCAATAAGTCCAATATAAATTATTAAATTTAAATATTGATAGCTGAGTCATATAAGACAAATTTCAGCCAGAAAAAGAAAAGAAAAGCAAAGGAAAACGAACATACACTCAAAGATCAAGGGAATTTTAGCAAGAAACACTGGAATAGGAAAATGCATGTCTGATAAGAAAAGCAATATCCTAAGTACCTCATTCTCAGAGAAAAATTTCTTAAATGCACTGGAAGTAAGCACAGAGTCCTTCTCTATAGAGAATATTTTCTTGGCAATTGAAAGTTTGGTAGCCAATGTAGCCTCGTAATCAACAGCCTGCAAAATATAAGCTATGAAATATGAAAAGCCTGAATGTCAACAAGTAGGGGACTCTTGTGATTAAGTCATCGAAAGATGCTTCCTAGCCAAATATTAAAAGGCACCCAAAAGAAGAGAGCAGATAGTAAACAGTCAAGTTGCTATCATTTAAACCCACATTGGTTCTCAATTTGAGCCTGAATTTTTGATAACCTTATCCAGTCTCACTACTTTTACAAAAGTTACACAAAACTAATGCATACAACCAATTCATAATTTTTGTACCAATAATTAAATTTCACAATTCAGATACAATAATAAAGTAGCATTCTAAGATCTTAGCAGGAAATATTTACTTTTCCATCCAGCCTTTCCTTTGCATCCATGATTTCTTGCTGCACTTACAACAAAGAATAATAAATCAGGCATCAACATAAACAAACACCGCCCAAGATGCTGGACAAATTAAACAGAAAAGAGATGGAAGAACCTTAATCTCTTTTGATATATCTTTTGAAAGCGCCTGAACTCTTAGATATAATGGATGCAGCGCAACCACAGACAGAGAACTGCAGGACCGAAATTTTGGGCTTTAGTGATATTAATACTCATCGTTTTGAAACTAACTCGTTTTTTTCCTCAATTTTAGAATTAGTTGGGCCACAAACTGTCACAGACTCACAATCAACTTATGAAAGGTGAGTATAAAAGTCACGGTGCTTCATAAATACCCAAAACTGGACATCTATGCATATACAAGGCAGAAAGTACATGAATTCATTCAAAGCAAGCCAAAATACATCAGAAACTTGCAATACAAAATAAGTACCTAAATAAAGCAATTCCTGAACCCAAAGGTGGAAAAAAAACATTACCTGTAAGGATATGAATCCCACCACATCCCATTTACTGATGTGTCATTAATTGGCAAAAGCTGAACCAAATGGAATCCTGAATCAACTGCCCAGTCGACAAGTAACTTCAGGTCAAGAAACTCCCCAACACCAAGATCTTCTTCAGACCTAACTGAGAACATGGGGATAGCAACACCAGCACCCCTCCATGGCAATTCCTGAAAAATAAAAAAGGTATGTGTTACGCCTTACTTCTAGTTCATACCCAAGTAAACATAACTATAAGAAAAATAACCTAGTCCACATTTTAAAATTTACTCGAAAGATGCCATCAGATAGGGAAATGTATTTTGGTGTATCATTTGATGTCGAGTCAACATAGAGCTCCCTTTGTGGCCCAACTTCTAGTGAAATATTTCCTGCCTTGCCATGCTGGCAGTACTTGTATGTGGAGCCACTGTTAAGGGAAATATAAGAGAGAATGTAAACGGAAAATGTATAGAAGACAATCGTTTGCATAAGATAGCAACTCCAAAAAGGATATTTAATTGGGAGTTCGCTTTTTCGCATCACACAATTTGCTTCCCAAGAAGCAAAACCTGCATGGCTTAGTTTAAGCCCACCCTGGAGGTTCCACTGCCCCAACTGGGCTGAGCTACCAGTCACATATACCTGCAAAAATGTTATCATTTTGAATGATTGCTTGTTGAGTAACAAAATAACTAAAGCAATAGTTGATGACGAGAAACCTACTGATGTGTTGTCTTCAATCCTTGGGCAGCTAACACTGAAATGAACGATTACTGTATCTGTTCATAGGATCAGGATTTTATATAAATATGTAGTGTTATTCGGCAGGTGGAGATCAGCAAAAATAGCATATGTTAAAATCAAATAAGAGCAGCTCAGAATGACCGTGATAGTTAATCCGAGTATTAATTTACCCTCTTGTTCATGTTTGGTCGGAAAGGCTCCTACTGGTGTTTCCAAATCCAAACTCCAACCTTTGTGAAATATTACATTTTTGAATGCGCTTCTGTAAAAGAGAGTCTCTGAAGCAGACTGGATTCAGAAATTAAAGGCAATTTTCAGGTGAATTCGGTAAATTAAAATTTTGAACAAGCTAAAAGATATAAAAATGATCCAAATTTGAAGTGTGGGCATGCATTACACATACATTGTGAATAAGTCCAAGACCTACAGTATGTACATTGCTAAAAGAGGTGAAAACCTACTGTTTCACACCCAAAAAAAAGTATACAGTGTTGCTGGTAAACGAAGGTATCTCTGGGTTAAAAGTTAACACTCAATCTTCTTCTTCTACTTTCTTTTTTGATAGGTACAGTCACTCTAATACAACAATCACAATGTAATAAAATGCACGAAAAAGCATCCATACATTTAGAGGTAAAAGTAACCACTAAAATCTTCTGAACAATGGGAAATAAAACCAACCATTACTAACTATTAGGTAAGTGTACATCATTATAAATTTGTGATAAAAAGAGAAGTCAGTTAACAATCATAGTCTACTAAATATTTGACTGTCCACAGTGGGCAACTAATAATTACTTGATTTAATCAGCAATAACAAGAACTAGTAGAATCTGTAACTCAACATGTGTTGGGCATATAATGAATCAAACAAAACAAGGGTAAAATCATTGTAACTAATCAAATAATCCAATTGCCAAAAATGTAAGCAATTGAGAAATTAAGATGAATCACCTGCCATAGGTCATGAAGCTCAACAATTTCACCATCTTGAACACCTTCAGGCAAAAATATCTTTCTCTTTTTCCCAGCTTCCCATCTCAAAACATGTCTATTATCATCAACCAAATAATAACTATATTCACATTCAAATCCACTAGGAACTTTAATAGTTCCTTTCCAGATAAGTTGATCACCTTGATGAGATGGGATCAACAATAAACCTTGCTTCACATTCCATGAACCAAGTAGAGGTTCAGAACCACTGATAACAAGATTTTGTCCCCATTGAGTAAAATAAGGTATTCTAAAACTCAAATTCACTGTTTTTAGGGTTTCTTTTCCTAATAGATTCACCATTTTTGCTTACCCAAATCTCAAATGAGTTGATAAAAACAATGAAGAAAAGAAAAAAAATATAGCCAGGGGTTTGGGAATGAAACAGAGAATGAGTGGGGAGGGTTTTTGTTTGGTAAAAAAGAGAAATATAGGTAGACAAAGTAGTGAAAGATCACATTTATATCTTTGGATGGACTATAGAAAAACAAATTCAAACAAAAATACAGAAAAAAAAATGAAAAATTGTTAGATCTGGTTTTTTCAGTGCATTTGAATCACAGAGATTTGTATGGGGAATTGTATCTTTCTCTGCTCCGTGTATTGTTAAGGAGAGAGTGTGACAGTCGGGTTTGGAATACAGCAGGTGGTGTTAGTTTGTTAGTGGAGAGTGAAAGAAGGCTATTTGCTGGTAGCCTGGAATGACACTCCTGAAAACAAGTGTGACTCTACTGATTCAGCAGATTCATCACGAGATCCATTCTATCGCCAATTAAAGATGATCAAGAATCCTGATAGTAAGACGTGGCAATCTAGCAAAACTTTTGGCTGGAGGGGAGTGACACACTTTTTTCCCTTTTTTCTTTCTTTTATAAAAAATATATATAACCTTTTCCGTTAAAAAGGTTATATATTTGCCCAACTTTAGAATCAAATGTAGCAGTAAAATTCAACCAAATTTGAATCAATTGATTCAGTAACTCACACGCCCCATATATAGTTTGCCCAACTTTTGTATCTTTGTGTGAGAAGGAGAAATGTGGGTTGCTTTTCGTTCACATAAATTTGATTTCAAGGATACAATCAGATGCGCTGAAAAAGAAAGAATCAACCAGGTAGTCCATTACATGAATCTTTTTCAAATAAAAGCAAGACTGATATTTTATTTATATTAACAAGTCTAAATCTTGGATGTAGACATGGTTTTGTCAATGCTTCAAACGACGTGAAGAATAATAGTTGCCCTCGTTTCATTTTGTCCGTCCAATCTATTTTCAGGAAAGAAAACAAAAATCTTTCCAAAACGCATGGACTCATTTGCTGTGATTGTTGAAGGATTTCATTCACGTGATATGATAGGGTTCGTTCGTATAAATTGGACATCATAGTTGTTGGTTCCAAATGGAAGCATTGAGTGAAGAAGATGGAGTTGATGTTATTGATTCGTTAGCTCAGACACACGAATTTGGGTTGTCAATGGGTCTGGTTCTTTACGGTTACTGTTGGATCCGACTTAGTAAAAAAACCATACACCCATCAGGTTTTTGATTTTTTTTTGATAATTTTTTTTTATCTCCTTCGTGTTAGCTTGAATTTAATGTATTTTCATTTGAGCAACAAAGCTTCATTTAAAACTGCACTTTTATGGCTACAAAGGACCATGAAACTCACCACTTTTCGAAGTATTACCATCAAGTGTTGTTGTGGACTTCTTCTTTTCCTTTTTCCTGGCTTCCTTTTCATTATTTTCCATCATCATATCTGCCCACTTCAAGACTCTTTGAGATTCTTCCTCCACGATAGGGTCAAACATTATACTTGTCAGCATTATTTGCTTTGGAGTCATAGTTGGAATAGGATATACAAAAACTTGTGGAGTAGTATCATCCTTCATCCCCTCATTATAAACCTTTTCACTCTGCTCATCATCTTCACCATCATTTCCTGGCCATCTATCCCCTCAACCATAACATCATTTATCTCTTTTAAAGCGTCATATCTACCGGAACAAACTGGAGATTCATTAGCCACCTTCTCAACCAATTCATTAATGAGATTACTTGATTTAGTATCTATAACTTCTTGAGCGAACTTCGGCATTTTTAACCCCCAACATCATCATCCCCCAAGATTTTCCTTAGCTTTATTACCTCTTTTTTCTTCCCTTGTACCTATTATTTTGCTCCTCTCCTTTACTTTTAGTAAGTGCCATTACCCTCATTATCACCTCCCGGCATTCAGTCCCCTAATGACCAAGAATCTTACAATAATCAAAGAAGAAGCTCTCGATATAAACGCATCCTGTAAATCTCCATCAGGATTCCATCGAGACTGAAAAAGAGAGGGTACCAAGTACACCACCAACTTTTTCATTCGGCAACTTGTATAGACAAAACTCAATACAATTTCAAGCAGATCAACTTAATGATCCTTGACTATATGTATATGGAGTTTACGTCTCTATCTCTTCTCAATCATTTTGTATATATCGACAAAGGAGTTTGTGAACCTGATTGTTAGGAATAGTACTTGAACGATCCCAAAAGTGTATTCAAATAATCCAATCGGAATTCTTCCAAGTAATAAACTTGTTATCTATCTTTCAAGATACGAATTCTACAAGAAACAAGTCTCGTAATCGATCACAATTAGATGGACGTATCTACTAAGATTGAGTACATACTACTTGCGTAAATCCTACTATAAAGATAAACAATATAATGCGGAAAACGAAAAACACAAGACACCAAAAGTTTTGTTAACGAGGAAACCGTAACCGCAACTGCAAAAAAAAAAGGGGGACCTCATCAAGATTCGAACACCAAATTGTATTAAGTCGTTAAAGAAACTAGCATACTATCAGACTTCGGGCTGGAATATAATTGAGACAAAATCCACCCTCCAATTGATTCAGTTACAGCCCTACGTCTCTTGAACCTCGCAAGGCTCTACGCAATTGATTCCCTTAGATAACGTCCTTTACATCCTGAGAGTTTCTTCAACATAAGTGAAGACTTTTGATACCAATCTTCCTATAACGGATAAGCTTATTTTATTTCCCATTAGATCAAAGATCAAGGCTTGGAAATCTGATTGCAATAGACAAAGCTAGCAAACCTCATAATCCGTAACACTTACACTCACTTAGATGAGAAGGCTGGATCTTTTACCACCTCTCAAGAACAATCTTCAACTTATCAATTAAGAATAGTTTTCATATTTCTATCTTGTGGAATCACAAAGTCTGAGATGAAAAGAACTTTACAATTTCTATTTATCTTGCCTGAAAGAGATTACGAGAACCTCGATAACAGAAAAACAAGATTAGGATACACGAACTATCAAGGTAAAGATGGTCGGATCTGGCTTCATGAATCCCCAAAACGAAGTCTTTCAGTCGTAAGCCTAATTATGTTTCTCAGAGGAAACCTAGGTCAATAGAGGATAACTCTAGCAATCAACTAGGACATAAAGTGTCAGGGATTGCATTTCTCAGTTGAAAGAGCATCTCTATTTATAGGTTTTTCAAGATTGGGAGTTACTTAGAATTCAAGCTAAGAAAGCTTGAGAATCAAGCAAACACTTTCTATATTTAGATGAAACTCTAATTAGGGTTTCAAGTAAGCATGTGAGAATTTCCTTGAAAATACAATAGAAGAATATACACTATGGTCCGGTTACGGAACCGTGTATAACAATCGTTCTGTTTTGGCAAATATACCTTCTATAAACAAATTGGTGTTCATTTAAACACCTAAGAGTTTAATCATGATTCACACACATAAGTGATTTAGTGATCAATGATGTCTTAGAAGTATTTAAGAGAGTCATAGCAATGCTAAACATATTTATAAAATCAGTCTTTGAGCATCTAGATTCTACAGGGACCGTTCGTGAACCGTAAGGCTAAAGTTCATGAGTCAAGGAGCTACGATTCGTGAGACAGGTTCGCCAACCATACGCGGCTCGAGAACTCTGATGGTTGTGGTTCGTGAATCGGGTTCGCCGACTACTAGTCTATTCTACAACCATTAAAAATTCAGTTCGCCACGGTTCGCCAACCGGGTTCGTGAATTGTCCCCAATTGAAAGTACGGTTTGCGAACTGGGTTCCCTGTAGTTGTAATATTCGTTTTTTTTATTTATATATTTATGTCATTTTACAACTGAGGGTAAAATGGTCATTTTACTAAAGGGTATTTTAGAAATTTGTGCGCTTAAATAGCGAGCTTTCTTTGATCTACTATTCCGGATTAGAAAAATATAAATAAGCATACACTTGATAGGAAGTTAATTTTTTTTAATCCACATCTTAAGTTAGTGCCTTGGCTTTGTAATTACACAAGTGTTGGGCACGTGCATATGCACGTGCTTTTATCTGTGGTAATATTAGGTATTTCTAGAACTTTTTCTCATCCACCTCTCTAAACTTATCTTTATCTCCAAAAAACGCCTCCATCTTTTCACCACTGCGATAAATCTCATCACTATCACCACTAACATCAATACCACCACCACAATCACCACCTCCACTACCACTACAGCCACACCGCCTTGGATGCCTATTCTTTTTGATAGCCTCCATCACAGTCCTCTTTTCCTCCAACTCACCACTACCATAGCTACCACCTCCAAAATCACTTTTAAATTTATCTCTCTCTATTTTCTCGATTTTACTGTGTATATACTTGTGAAGAAATTAATCAATTGGGATTGAAATTGAAGGAAAAAAAAAGAGATTTTGAAACTTGGGTACATAATGATTATGAAGGGAATATAACTTGGGTATAGGGATTTTGATTTTTCTTAAGTTGTGAGTGTTGATTGATCATAGTTTGTTTTATGAATCTTGATTTGCCCTCATTTTATTCCCACGTAAAATACCACTTGTATGAAGGTATGAAATATAGACAAATTGGTCAAGTAATCAATTGTATTACTCAAATTACATAAGCGCCCCCAATATATGAAAGGAAAAATAAAACTAAGGACAAAATGGAAAATCATAATTTGCAGTTTCATTGTATTGTAGCAATGAGAGTTGCTTTTATATAATAGAATAGATTTTTGTTGGAAGAATCAGGTGAAAGTGGTTTCGAAGTTTAAGAAACTATTTATGTGAAAATTTTTTTGGTGGAACTCGGCTAAACGTCAGTGGGACTTATTTTGGACATAGTTGACTAGTGATCATAAAATGTTGAGATTTATAAACAGAGTTTCCTATTAAAATTAGTGGCCACGTCTCGTCTTGCCATGTGACACAATTTCTTTTGTGTGACTAATGAGGAAGTGAATTTTTTTAATTTGACCAGCCGTGTCACCTGCCTACGCGTCACATTTATATCCTTGGAAACCTAGGATGGGTAAATGTTCTAGTGAGCCCACATAGGAATAAGATGCCGTCATTCTAAGGGGGAGTATTTTTATAAGGTTTACTGTACGTAGAAATATAGAGAAGACAGGAAGAAGAAAAGAGGGGCAGCCGCAATTCCTTTGTACTTTCTATCATTTTATCCCGGATGTGAACGATTGATATAAAATTGGTGGTGAAGAACAAAAGTTAGTGGTTAGTAGGCGACTTGGAGGAGAGTTATTCCTTAGAGCCCTGGTGTTGTGGTTTGTGGAAATAACATATAATTAGTTAGATCGGTGTTTTATAGTCTTGGATTGAGGTAAGCGCAACACACTCAAAAGAAAATTTTTTTTTTTATTAAATTCACTTTAATTAGATTTACATTTAATTATTTTCTCTTTTGTATGGATTGAATAATGATATTGATGTGTTATGAATGTGATTCTTAAAAACTCTTTTGACGGGATACGAGATATTCTTGGGAACGGATTTGATTTCCTAAACCCACCTGGGCCGAGCGGTTGATTAATTTGGTTCTTTTTTCTTTGTTGATATTGGCTCCCTGGGGCGAGCAGTTGATTAATTTGGTTCTCTTTTCTTTGTTGATATTGGCTCCCTGGGGCGAGCGGTTGATTAATTTGGTTCTCTTTTCTTTATTGATATTGGCTCCCGGGAGCGAGCAGATTTTTCTTGTGTTTGTTGTTAAATAGGCTGTAAATGTCTCCTAAAGAACCTTTTTAATATTATGATCCACTAATTTTTAGACCTTAGTGCCTTCTGAGAAAATCAACATATATCTTTTATCTTTCTAAAATGATGAGCCTCATGTAATTTGGAGTTGTGTGTGAATTTATATAATTTTTTTAAAACAGAATGTCACAGTTTTGTATTCTGTATTACTAGTCAACTATATGTTTGACCGTGGTCTTAGGTTATTAATCTTAATTTAAAAATCCTGGAAAATTGATACCTGGTAGTATTTAAATCAGTATTTTATCTGTATAATTATCATAAATTTTGGAACCTGTATGAAGCCGGTAAAATTCTAGGAATATAACTTGGTCTCTTTTCAGTTTTATAATATCGTATTGAAATCGTTATTTACTAATTAAAACGTAAGTCTTGAACGGTGATAATATTTTTATTTGAAAATTGAAATGTGTTTTGTTTCCGGTGGCTTTAAAACCATGTGAAATTAACGGTTAGATTTTCCTAAATAAATTTCTAAGTATTCTGCTATGATAGAAATATTAATATGAACATAAATAATCTTGCCCAAATAAATTTCTTAATGAACTTGGGCTTAGTAGCTGGGCTTCGGCTATGGTATCGAAATAGCACTTCGGGTTTTCGGGCATGGGATCCGGGCAGGATCCGGGCCCGAAAATTGGGGTGTTACAGTAGTTCTGATATTCAAATATATATGTTTTGCGAAATGGTTCGCCATCTTACCTTGAGCAGAAATACCAAAAATTCTGAATTTCTCTCTTATAATGTTTGAAACATTCCCAAATGATAAAATCAATTGTATGAGCGATTTTCAATTGATCCACAAATTAATTCTCGAACAATAAATTATTTCGAACTGATATTGTTTAGAACCTTTGAACATTTATGCTTGAATCATATTTCGATATTTTTAACAAGACAAGCTTGACTCGAAATTTCTTCTTTGTAAATCTACTAGAAGTCATACGACATAGTCTCAAAAGATAGTGGGTAAAATATAATGGTTCGGTATTCATATACCTGATAAAAAGAAGTTCTCAAAATGTCTTCGTCGATCTTCTGTCTTCGAGGGTGATATCTGATACTCAACTACCAAATTCTAACCTAGTATGAGGCTTGACTTAGTAGACTAGAAATCAAGATATAGTTTTGATAAACTAATATTGACAACAAGCTTGAGATACCAAAACTTGTGGGTTCAACCGAGTATTGCTCTAACAGAGACTTGATCCATATTTTATCTGGAACTGGTTCTAAGAAATCAATCTCAACCAAAACGCTAGCTAGAAACCATACTCCATCCTCAAAGTAACATCATCAACTTTAATAGGTTTTTCAAGATTTTTACACGGCGATTGTAAAATATTCTCGGTCCAATATTCTAATTTCGAACTCTTTAACTGAACCCACACCATAACAAATATTGATCGATGTTTTCCAGGGTCGAAGTTAGGAAACCATTCCTTAAGGACGAACAACTTGATGGCATTTGATACGCTTATCATCCACAGACTCCAACATCAATGGTACTTGGTCTTTTACACGTATCTTGTCAGCTTCATTGGTAAAAATCATTGTAAAAAATCCACGAGACAAAGGCGTGAACTTGCAACTCTCCTTTAAACTCCACATAGACAATAAAATTCTCTTTAAATCTTTAAAATTTATCTTCCTAGAATCTAATCTCCATATCAAACTATACTTCATCTCCCCCTCTTCGAGTGCTTTCGTAAATTCCATCAATGGATAATCCTATTTAACTTTCACGAAAGGTTCAGGCAATAACTCAATATTCTACGAACATTCACAACCTCATGATACCCAGAATTTTCTGGTTGATTTTCATCATAATCAACCATTACAAATCTCGTACAAAGCCAAAGCTCATATGATAAAGGAATTGAAAAAAGCATAAATCCTAGAAAGAACCAAAAAAATTGAATATCTAGGGAGGATTGGCTAATAAAATTAACAAACAAGTGATAAATATTTAGGTGCCCTGCGGCTAAAAGACCCGTTATGACCCTGAAAGCTTATCCGTTCCAAACGATTCTACCCATCAGGTACCAATCTTGCTAATTAATGAGTCCAATTTTCTGATCAGAACAGGACCTATTCACCCAATTTTGAGTAACCGGGTACCCATTGATAGCTCTATTACAAGCCCATGCGTTAGAGCATTGCTCGGTCGAACTCGCAAGCGTTGATATCTCAAGCCTGTTTGTCAAGTTTAGTTGCCAAAACTATAAGTCTTGATTTCTAGTCTACTTATAGCTAAGTCTCGGATTAGGATAGTAAGTGTAGTTGAGCCTTAGAATCCACGGCGTTCATCGAATGAAGACAAAGAACTACTCAAGGGAACTTGTGGAACTTCATAAACAAAAAGGTATGTGGAGACTTGAACTTATCTATCACTCAAAAGTCTATCCATTCTATCTCCTATTTGAGACAAAAGTCGTATTGCTATATAGACTTCAATTATACACATTTGCTATTTCGAGCCGAGTTTATCTCGCTTATCTATTTCTTGAAATATGTGTTGGTAAGATTTCACTATAGCCAAGTTCATCTTTACTCGTGACGAAAGTCATGTTGATTATTTCAATAACTTGAAAATCGCTTTGATGAAAATAGTTTGTGAATAACGACTATTTTAACATCCTCTAAGAAAGTTTCAATTATTGAAATGAGAGTTTAGAACAAGTATGTTTGGATATAAACATAGTGTGTTCTCACATTTGTGTAAAAGTCCAAAACCGGCAACCCAAAGTATGCGTACCCGTACGTGTACTAGCGGTTGTTGGAAATCCGGGTAAGTATGCATACTCGTACGCATACTGGCGGAAGTTTCACGTCCTTGAATTTCTCCAGGAGTTTGGAAGTGAAAAACAAACTTAATCCGGTTACTTAAGTACCCGTACCCGTTTGCATACTTAAGTAGGTTACTTTCTAAAATCGGTTTATTCATGAACTAAAACATTTATATAATAAGGAATGCAATCTTTGCAAACCGTATAATATTCATGAACTGATTCGAGTGAATCAAAATCGATTTTGCTTCAATTATGTCTTGTATACTTCTATGAGATCTAAGCAATTGAGCAACTCTCTAACTAGTTTATTTGAGTCATTTGAACTAGTTATGGTAAAGAAGAATAAGGTTGATATGAAAGTGCTCATATGGCTAACCATTGGTTAACTATTGTTGAACCGACTAAGTGTACACGTTTAGGTATGGTTACTCAAACCTAAATGAAGTTACATTTCATTTGTGTATAACAAGCTAAGTTCGATCTAACGGTTCAAAGATATTAGCTTGAATCTAATTAGGTTTTCATCTAAAGGTGAATATTGAATGCTTTGTTACCAAGGTAACTTAGATTGCAAATCCTGATTTGAAGACTATATAAAGGAGAACTCTAGCAACTGGAAAACCTAATCCCCACACCTCATGTGTGATACTAGTTGTGTAAGCTAGAGTCGATTCTCCTTTAACCTTAGGTTTTTCACGAAACCCTGTAGGTTAACAACTTAAAGACTTCATTGGGATTGTGAATCCAGACCCAACTATTTTCTCTGTAGTTGCGTTATCTGATCTTGCTGTTTCTATCGTGATTGAGTACAATCGTAAGATTGGCTTGAGATTTATATCTCCGATAGGCAAGATAGAAAAGTAGTTACAAACAGCTTCGTCTCATCGTTTGTGATTACGCAATATCTTGTTTCGTTAATCGATTAAGATTATTGTGAGATGATTGATAATACTAGGCTGTTCTTCGGGAATATGAGTCTGGGTTATCAATTGGTTCATGTTCACCTTGATTTATCAAAAGACGGAACAAAAACTCGTAGGTATATCTGTGGGAGACATATTTATCTATTCAATAGACTTTTCTGTGTGATACAGATTTGTTTATCAAGTCTTCGACTTTGGGTCGTAGCAACTCTTAGTTGTGAGTGAGATCAGCTAAGGGAATCAAGTGCGTAGTATCCTGCTGGGATCAGAGACGTAAGGAGCATGACTGTACCTTGAATCAGTGTGAGATTGATTAGGATTCAACTACATTCCAGACCGAAGTTAGCTTTGTAGTAGGCTAGTGTCTGTAGCGGCTTAATACAGTGTGGTGTTCAAATCTGGACTAGGTCCCGGGGTTTTTCTGCATTTGCGGTTTCCTCGTTAACAAAACTTCTGGTGTTTGTGTTTTTTTTTTTTCCGCAATATATTTTGTTATATGATTGAAATATCAAAGGTTGTGCGTTTGAATCGATCTATTGGTCAATCCAACCTTTTGTTGTTGATTAAAATTGATTGATCCTTGAACATTGGTCTTTGGCACCGTTCAAGTTATTTCTCTTGTATTCAATCAGGCTCGCAAATTCTTATTTGTTTGATTGAGGATTGAATTGAGAAATTGAGATATAACTCTTTGATATACTTTTCTTAAGATTGAGTCTAACTGTCTAGTTGATTCTCTTGAAAGTATATTGGAGTTAGTCCATACAGATTACTAAGCGAAATATTGGGTGTGGTTGTTAGACCCCCGCTTTTTCAATTGGTATCAGAGCAGGAAAACACGTTTAAGACCTCAAAAGTATGTGTTTGTAGCGATCTGACTCTATAATAGAAGTGTTATCTCAATAAACGTGCCACCAGTCTTCGATGGCTCAAACTACTCATGTGGAAAATTGTTATGCGTGCTTTTCAAGCTCGTGATTTTCAAACATGGGTAGGTGTTGTTAATGGCTATGATCCTCCGGTTAATACAGAAGGCGATGTATCTATACCTAAGGATATTGGTAGATATAGTCCAGAAGAAATCCTTGCTGCGAAGCAAAATTCTGACGGCTTAAATGCTATCATACATGCCATTACCCCAGATATTCAGCATCATGTGACTACTTGCACAAAGTCTAAAGAAGCCTGGGATATCTTAGAAACTGTATTTCAAGGGAATACCTCTGAAAAGGAAGCTAGGCTTCAAAACCTATGTTCCGATTGGGAAAACATTCGTGTGGCAGATGAAGAGTCATTTGATGACTTTAATCACAAAGTGTCTGAAATTGTTAATGCATCTTTTGCATTGGGTAAGACTATTCCTGAAAAGGACATTGTGATGAAAATTCTCAGATCACTGCCATCTAGATACGATTCTAAGAAACATGCCATCATTGAAGGAAATAACCTTGATATGCTTTCCAGAAATACTCTGGTTGGGAAGTTAAAGATCTTTGATCATGAGCATACATCCAAATCTGGAAAGGATGTCGCTTTCAAAGCACAAAAGAACACTAAATTACTTGACAAAAGTAAAAGTGTTTGCATCTCTGAAGATGATCTTTCTGAGGCTGATTCATCATATGAAGATCTTGACAAGTCAGTCTCCTTGATCACAAGACAGTTTAGGGATCTTCTTTTGAAGAGAAGTAAACGGTTCTCCAGAGATAAACCCAGGTCATCAGTTAAACATCATAATCGTGTTCCTCCTAAAAACAGTGATAATGATGAAACTGATGACGAGGATATGCCTTAGTGCTTTAAGTGTAAAGGTTTTGGCCATTTTACAAATGAGTGTCCAAATCGTATAAAATACACTGGGAACAAAGGTCTAGCTGCAACTCTTGATGAAATGTCTGACAACTATGATTCTAATGAAGACAAAAAGTCAAGTATTGCACTTCTTTGTGAAAATATTGATTTTGATAATTGTAGCAATACATATATCAATCTTGATATTCTTTCAGAAGAAATCTCAACCGATCTGGAAGAAAAAATTGATCTACCTGTTTCTATTGGAAACTATTTTTCTGATTTTTCAGGTTCCACTATGTGTCTAGCCGCGTACACATCTCGGGCGTCTGAATCATTTTCCAGGTTGACATGCACTTATTGTTTTATCAAAGGTCATGAACTTTCAAAGTGTTTCAAGTACAAACACAAAATGAGATATGTCAACAAACTTCAACGAAGAGCGAATCGATAGCAAACAAGCTAAAACTTGTTCAAAAATCATCAGAGGTATGTAAACGCATCTCTTCTTCAAAGAAGTTAGTCTCCAAAGAAAAGACTAGATCATTAGATAGAAATTTATGGTCTAAACACTATGAGAAACTGAAAATGCGGGGGTCTAACAACCACACCCAACAATTCGTTTGGCAATCTGAGAGGACTTACTCCAATATACTTTCTAGAGAATCAACTAGACAGTCAGACTCAATCTAGAGAAAAGTATATACAAGAGTTTATATCTCTAACTCTTAATTCAATCTGCAATCAGCAAATAGAAATTTGCGAGCTCGATTGAATAAAAGAGAAGTAACTTGAACGGTACCAAAGACTAATGTTTATGGATCAATCAATTTCAATCAACAACCAAAGTTTGGATTCCTAATTGATCGATACAACGCACAACCTGTGATATTTTAATTATATAACAAAATATAATGCGGAAAAGAAACAATACAGACACAAGAATTTTGTTAACGGGGAAAACCGCAAATACAGAAAAACCCAGAGACCTAGTCCAGCTTTGAACACCACACTATATTAAGCTGCTACAGACACTAGCCTACTACCAATGAACTTCGGACTTGACTGTAGTTGAATCCTAATCAATCTCACACTGATTCAAGGTACAGTTGAGTTCCTTACGTCTATGATCCCAACGGGATACTACGCACTTGATTCCCTTAGATGATCTCACCCACAACCAAGAGTTGCTACCACCCAAAGTCGAAGACTTGATAAACAAATCTGTCTCACACAGAAAAGTCTATTGGAATAGATAAATTTGTCTCCCACAGAAATACCTATGAGATTTGTTCCGTCTTTTGATAAATCTAGGTGAACAGGAACCAATTTAAAAACTAGTCTTATATTCCCGAAGAACAGCCTAGTATTATCAATCACCTCACAATAATCTTAATCGATTAACGAAACAAGATATTATGGAATCACAAACGATAAGATAAAGGTGTTTGTGATTACTTTTCTATCTTGCCTATCGGAGATATAAATCTCAAGCCAATCTTACGATTGCACTCACACACGATAGAAACAGCAAGATCAGATCACACAACTACATAGAAAATAGTTGGGTCTGGCTTCACAATCCCAATGAAGTCTTTAAGTTGTTAACCTACGGGGTCTCGTGAGAAACCTAAGGTTAAAGGAGAATCGACTTTAGCTTATGCAACCAGTAACACACAGAAGTGTGGGTATTAGGTCTCCCAGTTGCTAGAGTTCTCCTTTATATAGTTTTCAAATCAGGGTTTGCAATCTAAGTTACCTTGGTAACAAAGCATTAAATATTCACCGTTAGATGAAAAACCTGATTCAACCAAGCTAATATCTTTCAACCGTTAGATCGAACTTAGCTTGTTACACACAAATGAAATGTACCCTCATTTAGGTTTATGTAACCGTACCTAAACGTGTACACCATATTGGCTCTACAATAGTTAACCGAAGTTAGCCATATGAACACTCTCATATCAACCTTGTTCATCTTAACTATCACTAGTTCAAATGACTCAAATGAAACTAATTAATTAGTTGTTCAATTGCTATATTCTCATAGAAGTATACATGAATACAATTAAAGAAAAATCGGTTTGATTCACTCGAATCAATTCATGAACATTATAGCCACGGTTTGCAAAGATTGCATTCCTTATTATATAAATGTTTAAGTTCATGTACACAACCGATTTTAGAACTTTTACCTTAAAGTATGCAAACGGGTACGCATACTTGAAATACCCAGACCAAGATTGGGTTTCGTCAGTACACAAACGGGTACGCGTACTTCCAATCCCAGCAGAAATATTCGGACATGAACCTTACACCAGTATGCGAACGGGTGCGCATACTTAGGTTCCTGGATTTCTCAAGCCAACAGGTACGCGTACGGGTACGCATACTATGGTTCCCGGACATGGATTACATATGTGCAAGAGTACACAACATGTCATATCTAATAATGGTTAAGTGTTCTAAACTCTTATTTCAATCATTGAAACTTTCTTAGAGGATGATAATAGCCATTTTCATCATAACGAAATATTCCAAGTCTACACCAAATGATTGTATCACACAAACCATGTGAGATGTTACTCGGCAATTTTCACACGATCATCTTTTGACTTGCGTCAAGAATATAAGATGAACTTGGTCGAAGCGAAAGCTTGCCAACACATATTCCGAGAAATATGTAAGCGAGTTAAACTCAGCTCGAAATCTCAAATGTGTATAATAGAAAACTATATCGTAACACGACTTATGTGTCAATATAGGAGATAAAGTAGAAATAGACTTTCCAAGTGATAAATGAGTTTCAGTCTCCACATACCTTTTGCAGATGAAGTTCCACAAGCTCTCCTTAGTAGTTCTTCGTCTTCAAATGATGAACGCCGTGAAGTCTAAGGCTCAACTACACAATCTATGTCCTAGTCCGAGACATCTATAAGTAGACTAGAAATCAAGACTTATAGTTTTGATCACCACCATTGACAAACAAGCTTGAGATAGCAACGCATGCGAGTTCGACCGAGCATTGCTCTAACATAAACATGGATCTATGAATTCTTTTCGAAAAGGATATGGTGGACAGATTATTGTTCACCCCAGCACAACTTAAATTGTGTTGGTTAGTGCATCTTGTCTCATGTACCTGATCAAAAGAGACAAGATTTTGCACACCTCAGGCTTGAGGAAAAGAAAATTCTTTTAGATTTTTTAGATTTCTTCTTCTTCTTGTTTTTGCTCTATGAGCATTGTAAAGTCTGGAATTCGTGCCTCTTTTCATATTTAATTGATATTGGAAAGGACTTTCCTGTTTAATCAATAAAAGAGGGTTAAATTAAAATAGACAATTCTGCCTTTTTTAGGGTAAGAGTTGTACGTACGTGAATCCTTTAAGTGTATAAAGGTTCTGTAACCCTACATTCCTTTTTCCTTCTCTATGAAACTCTTTTATCACAAGTTTGCTTGTAGAGCTTGTTCTGAGAAATTCCTCTCACAAACCCATATTGCTATGGAGACTCCAAGCATCATAACTTCTGATGGAAAAGATGTTAAAATGATTGTTAAGCCATCAATCATGAAGGAAAAAGATAAATCTCCGTTACCTCCAACTTTAAAAATAAAAAGAAGGAATGTGAGGAAGCCAAGAGATGTTCCTTCTAATTCTCAGAAGTTCTCTGATGTTCTTGAAGAGTTGAAGGAAACAAGGAAGGAGATTCAGGAAATAAAGGCTTTTGTGGTTAAGACTTTTGAAATTCAGAAGGTCCTGGTTCGGTATCAGTCAAGAAGGTTTGTTGATATCAACTCCTTTCTTCATGAACCTTATGTCCCAATGGCTGTTGGCGACAAGGAGTTTGGGGACGATAAAGAATTTTTCAAAGGTCTTAATGTCTAGGAAACTTATGAGAATTTATTCTTATGTTTTGAGAAGGATAACTAGGGTTTGGAATATCAATTATTGTGAGTACACACAGTTATTTTCAACGATTTTCATCTTGCAATGTTTTTAGATTTATTTATTTAAATTCAAAAAGTTTATTTGGAAGATGATTTTGCAGTATTAATCTTTATGGTTTTATATATTGCAACTTGTTATGGGATATGTATGTTTGCGTTCGTGAACTTTGATTTACATGGTCAAAAGTTAAGTCTTTCATATGTCAGTATGCAAGTATTGATAAAAGATTGAATGAACTTTTGACAAACAAAAGTTAAGCCTATTATGTCATTATGCAAATATTGATGGAAGATAGGATGAACTTTTGTTTACAAGGATTAAAGTCTATTATATGTCATTGTGCAAATAGTGATGAAAAATAGAATGAATCTTTGTTTATTCCGCAGTATTGATCTTCCCTGATCCATATCTTTATGTGAATACTGTGCGGCTCCGTAAGTTCTCTTATGTGAGAATTTCCGATTAAATTAATCATAGGTTCTCTTGTGGTTAATTTAATTGAGTTTTTTTGATACAAATTCATATTCTTATGTGATTTGTTAATGTCCAAAGAAATCCTTCTTTTCTTGTGAAAGTAAGGTCGCTCTTGTTGTTCTTTCGAGAATGACATTTTATGGGGGAGAGTTCTTAATTGAACTTGTGTTTAATTG
The DNA here is from genome assembly GCA_023531105.1 of Papaver atlanticum. NCBI lineage: Eukaryota > Viridiplantae > Streptophyta > Magnoliopsida > Ranunculales > Papaveraceae > Papaver > Papaver atlanticum. Next base: position 439,688 of record JAJJMB010010184.1, on the reverse strand, counting down.
CCAAATCTTTGTGGGGAGTGCGGCTGTGGAATATTATAGGGGTTATCTTGTATCTTTATAAACTCCTTGATGAATGCATTTAGTTTCGGCTATATGATTGCATCTAAACAAGTTGATATGTGCTTCTCTTTTGGTCATGAAGTGTCTCTATGGAAATTTCATTAGGATCCCACTAATTTTCGTACCTTTGCCAATTTTATTGACAAAAAGGGGGAGAATTAATGTGTAGTTCACACAACAAATACATATGGTTTTCGGATCATTATGTAAGGGGGAGTGGTTTTCATGTGAGATGAAGTATTGACTAAGGGGGAGTGATACATATCACAATAGTATTATTGTCGAAGTTGTGATACAATTGAACTTTGATGTTGTGTAATAATACTATGACATTGTATAACAATTATTGAGAGCTATTGTTTTCTCATTGTTATAGCTACGGATCTTCAACAACGATGATGTTGAGTTGACACCTTTAGAATCATTGGAGTACTTGGAAGTGACGAAGATTTCAAGTAATGTTGAAGAACCAAGGAGATCAAGCATTTGGATGAGAAGCTACAAAGTTTATTTATTTTGTATTCCATATGTATTGATAGTTTTGTCACTAAAATTGACAAAAGGGGAGATTGTTAGAGCATTGCTCGGTCGAACTCGCAAGTGTTGCTATCTCAAGCTTGTTTGTCAAGTTTAGTTGCCAAAACTATAAGCCTTGATTTCTAGTCTGCTTATAGCTAAGTCTTGGATTAGGATAATAAGTGTAGTTGAGCCTTAGACTCCACAGCGTTCATCGAATGAAGACAAAGAACTACTCAAGGGAACTTGTGGAACTTCATAAACAAAAAGGTATGTGGAGACTTGAACTTATCTATCACTCAAAAGTCTATCTATTCTATCTCCTATTTGAGACAAAAGTCGTATTGCTACATAAACTTCAATTATACACATTTGCTATTTCGAGCCGAGTTTATCTCGCTTATCTATTTCTCGAAATATGTGTTGGTAAGATTTCACTATAGCCAAGTTCATCTTTACTCGTGACGAAAGTCATGTTGATTATTTCAATAACTTGAAAATCGCTTTGATGAAAATAGTTTGTGAATAACAACAATTTTAACATCCTCTAAGAAAGTTTCAGTGATTGAAATGAGAGTTTAGAACAAGTAACCATGTTTGGATATAAACATAGTGTGTTCTCACATTTGTGTAAAATCCCAAAGTATGCGTACCCGTACGCGTACTAGCGGTTGTTGGAAATCCGGGTAAGTATGCGTACCCGTACGCATACTGGCGGAAGTTTCATGTCCGTGAATTTCTGCTGGAGTTTGGAAGTGAAAAACAAACTCAATCCGGTTACTTAAGTATGCATACCCATTTGCATACTTAAGTAGGTTACTTTCTAAAATCGGTTTGTTCATGAACTAAAACATTTATATAATAAGGAATGCAATCTTTGCAAACCGTGGCTATAATGTTCATGAACTAATTCGAGTGAATCAAAATCGATTTTGCTTCAATTGTGTCTTGTTTACTTCTATGAGATCTAAGCAATTGAACAACTCTCTAACTAGTTCATTTGAGTCATTTGAACTAGTTATGGTAAAGAAGAATAAGGTTGATATGAAAGTGCTCATATGGCTAACCATTGGATAACTATTGTTGAACCGACTAAGTGTACACGTTTAGGTACGGTTACCCAAACCTAAATGAACTTACATTTCATTTGTGTATAACAAGCTAAGTTCAATTTAACGGTTGAAAGATATTATCTTGAATCTAATCGGGTTTTCATCTAACGGTGAATATTGAATGCTTTGTTACCAAGGTAACTTAGATTGCAAATCCTGATTTGAAGACTATATAAAGGAGAACTCTAGCAACTGGGAAACCTAATCCCCACATTTCCTGTGTGATACTAGTTGTGTAAGCTAGAGTCGATTCTCCTTTAACCTTAGGTTTTTTACAAAACCCTATAGGTTAACGACTTAAAGACTTTATTGAGATTGTGAAGCCAGACCCAACTATTTTCTATGTAGTTGCGTGATATGATATTACTGTTTCTATCGTGATTGAGTACAATCGTAAGATTGGCTTGAGATTTATATCTCCGATAGGAAAGATAGAAAAGTAGTCACAAACACTTTCGTCTCATCGTTTGTGATTCCACAATATCTTGTTTCATTAATCGATTAAGATTATTGTGAGATGATTGATAATACTAGGCTGTTCTTCGGGAATATAAGTTCGGGTTATCAATTGGTTCCTGTTCACCTTGATTTATCAAAAGACAGAACAAAAACTCGTAGGTATATCTGTGGGAGACAGATTTATCTATTCAATAGATTTTTCTGTGTGATACAGATTTTTTTATCAAGTGTTCGACTTTGGGTCGTAGCAACTCTTAGTTGTGGGTGAGATCAGCTAAGGGAATCAAGTGTAGTATCCTGTTGGGATCAAAGACGTAAGGAGCACGACTGTACCTTGAATCAGTGTGAGATTGATTAGGATTCAACTACATTCCAGACCGAAGTTAGCTTTGTAGTAGGCTAGTGTCTGTAGCGGCTTAATACAGTGTGGTGTTCAAATCTGGACTAGGTCCCGGGGTTTTTCTGCATTTGCGGTTTCCTCGTTAACAAAACTTCTGGTGTTTGTGTTTTTTTTTTTCCGCAATATATTTTGTTATATGATTGAAATATCAAAGGTTGTGCGTTTGAATCGATCTATTGGTCAATCCAACCTTTTGTTGTTGATTGAAATTGATTGATCCTTGAACATTGGTCTTTGGTACCATTCAAGTTATTTCTCTTGTATTCAATCAGACTTTCAAATTCTTATTTGTTTGATTGCGGATTAAATTGATAAATTGAGATATAACTCTTTGATATACTTTTCTTAAGATTGAGTCTAACTGTCTAGCTGATTCTCTCGAAAGTATATTGGAGTTAGTCCATACAGAGTGCTAAGCGAAATATTGGGTGAGGTTGTTTGACCCCCGCTTTTTCACCATGTATCTAGGGACATAAAGAAGAAGAAAATCCCCATCTCGATGGAAATAGGAATCGACCCACACATCTTGGAGTAAACATCAAGTGTCTGATCAACTCAAATGTTGGACGCTTACTTGGTTTAAGTAAAGTTATTTATTGATAGTTGATAAATTTACTCTGCATATCCTCTACTCCCCTTCTTCAATTTTAATGATAAAAAATATATTATAACATTGTATAATTATTATTTTTTCAAAAAAGAGGCAAGCCACATATATATTGACAAAAATACTCTCGTTTAATGTTGGGGTCGACTACATGATTAGACATTTTATAATAATCATACCAATCATAAAGATTTTACAGAATCAACAAAAAAATTCCAATCTACCCAACTATATGGTAACATGACATAATTCTGAGAAGAACCCTAACCATTTCTTGCAGATTTCTAAGTAACAAGACAAGTTTGGCATAGTTTCGATTAAAAGGAACACATCCAATCTATATTAAAAGTCTACATATTGTATAACTGTTAGGATCCAAAAACCCACCCATATCTCAAGGGTCTTTTCTAAAACATAATAAAACTTAGGGCTATTTAATGTTTGGTACCCAACAAATGACCAATACCCGACTTTTGTACCCAACATTTTGAATATTAAGAGATGGTGCCTGTATACGTCATTGACTGTCAAGTCAAGACGTTGACCTAACCAAACCGTCCTTCCGTAACAGATCATATGTTATTACTCAATTATCCCTAACGTTTGATAACAATGACAACGAAAATTCAAATGCCTGGTTAGAGAGATTATACGTGTTAAAATCTCACCACCTAGAAAACTTTACGGCCACGATCTACCAAAATGTTCATATATCTACTTACCATTTCGTCTTCTCCGATGCTTCAAAAAAAAAAAACTTCGTCTTCTCCGACGAAAAATAGAAGAAGTTCTTACAGGAAAACAACGACAATTTTAATTAGAAATAAAATTTAAGTGACCAAGAGAAGGACAAGATGGAGAAGATTCAAGTTCTTCTAATAAATTTTTTGCAGTAGCACCAATGAAGGTAACTAAAGCCATTGATGATCGTATGAATCTGAATTTTTCTTCTTAATAAGAATTTCCAAGGGGAATAAGTGACTGATGTACGGGATGCCCGATGATAAGCTTCTTTGTATCAATTTTGGCATCAATTTATGTATTTCTGGTTCTTATCATAATCTCTTAACTTTCTTGATAATTTCTATCATGAGAGCGTATGGTGGAAGGAAAAAGGCTTTAAGGTTTTATGTTCATGGGTGGAGGCATTTGAAAATGGGGTTTTGGGGAGTGGAGATTGGTTACTCAACAGATCTCAGTTCATGTTTTTGCGGATGAATGATGGGAGATAATGGATGTTTAAGGGTTTATATAAGATTGTTGGGTTTGGACTAAATTAGAATTCTACATGTTGGAGGAGCTATAAGAAGGTACACAATGATAAACAATAGGCTCCCAATCTTCTTCGTCAGTTCTCACCCTCAACCTGTTTGTCAAAAGTCTCAGCTGAACATTCTTCACACAACTGACAATGTTTGAACAGAATCTATATAAGTGTTGGTGCAATCTATTTTTAACCGTTAGATATAACTATTTGGAATCACATGTTTTTTTTAGAAATCACGTGCTGACGGTGATTTGACGCCGTTAAATAATTAATATTTATTTATAGTTTAAATTATACAGGTAACAGATTGTCTGGTCAATGGGTTGACTTAACAGTCAATGACGGATCTAGGTACCATCCGTTAATTTTTAAAATGTTGGGTACCAAAGTCAGGTATTGGTCATTTGCTGGGTACCAAACATTAAATAGCCTTAAAACTTATGACATAAATAAAAAGTTCCGTAAATCCAATCATTGATCAAGAGTTCATTCAAAGTATTAGTAACAATGATAACTAAATCGTCCATCATAAAAATAAATCTGTCGGAGCCGGTCTAGGTCTTCATCGGATTAAGTCTTCTGAAACTGATTGTTGTTGGTGTCTTTGATGTTATACTTGTTTCTAGTGACTTTTGAAAACTCATTGCTGCTGGTGTTGTGCTTCTCTTAGTGACATTGCTTTTCATGATTAACCTCATCAAAATTATAGAACCAGGAGCAAAAAAACCTAAACAATATTCTTGGAATCAATACCCAAAACCTAAACCAAAAAACAGAAAGGAAATTCATAATCTTACTAACGAAATTAAAAAAATATAAAAAGGCAATATAAATCTGACCCTATGTGAGAAATCAGTAAAGATAAAATAAATATGAAAACCTAAATTTAAGAACCAAATAAAATTAAGAACACCCAAATCAGTAAAGAGATTCAACTCAGAGAGAGTGGATGAGAGATTTTATGAGAAGATTGGCTCAGATTTTATCCCATGGGAAGGGGAATTAACCTAATGTATATGAGAACTGAAGTATTTCCATGTTTTGGATATTAATCTACATTTAAATGGAGATTCAAATGGAACCCCTAGAAAATATATTTAGTTTGATATCTTCGGGAAATTTCCTTGAACCCTGAAGATTGGAATACATAAACAAAATGATTGCTACGAATATGTAACATATCAGAAGAAATATTGCGCGAGTTGTATTATTATCTAAATTAGATGAGGTAACGATTAGTGAGTTACAGTCGACTAGACAGCCGAATGAAGGTATTTAAGATGTTGAAAAATAATTTAGAATAAAATTACTGGAAAAAATAAATTTAATCATTGGTAATCAAACAACACAAAAATGACAAAGTAACTTTATCATCAAGTTGTTCGTAACACAATTATTCACCTGTATACCTCAATAATAAACGATGTAAATACCCCACAGTGAAGTTGTGTCCAGGATAAAACTTCCCAATACAAATATTGTGTATAAGACTAGGATTTTTTCCCACTAATACGAACTCAAAAACAGAGATTAAGAAGAAATAAATAAATACAAGGCGCAGAACAAAGCGAAAAGAGGTGAAAATAAGACAAGATAGTAGTCGCTTCTGGTGTATTTTGGAATGAAGAATTCATTTAGCTTTTATAGCAGTGAAAACTTGGTTTGAAATAAGGTGCAATTAATGTCCACTAAGGAGCGAACAAATTTGATTAACTAACAGAAATTAAGGTGCGATATAATCAAAAGATTTTCAAAACAAGCAAAAAAAGCTAAGACATTATGTTAACTGTGACTAATAATTTTCCCTTAGTCTACGTAATGTATACAACTCAGAGAATCAGATACTAAGTAGCATTGATGTCTCTGTTGAACCGATAATACTAAGTAATAAAAGGTACTTGAGATCGCAATAATAACAAATAATACAAATATAATGTAAATGCTACTAAGTTATCATGAGACACAAGAGATTACGTGGTTCGACTTTTGTCTACATCCACGGGGTAAGGAGTGATTTATTTGTATTAAGTTTAGGTGGTTACAAAGATCTTAAATGCTTCCTAAAGTAATAGAGAGAACTCAAGCCAAAGTAAATACTTAAGTTCTAAACATTAAAGAGGTATAGGCTTAAGACTAGATCTTCTTCTCCTGGGTATTGAATGCCCTTGTTTGTTGGTGAAGCTTGGTATTTATAGCCCCTTCTGCTCCAGATATATCTTTGTTGTCTTTGGGCCCATCGTCCCCTGATATACCTTCCGTACAAATGGTACCTTCGTTCACCGTGCACTTTCTCCAGTCGGATTCTGCCACCTCAGTTGACCCACGTTCCTTCGGGAACTACCCAGCCTCAGTACAGATTGTACCTTCGTTCACCGCTAGCCTCCACCAGTCAGACTCTGCAATCTCATCTCTCTCCACGTGCTTTGGTTAAGCGTGTAGATAAGATATTTGCGCATTAAATGCTGATTGGATATGTCATCTACCTCTTTCCCTTCGCCAGCTGCCTCTCTCTAGGCTAGGTTCTACTTTTTCCATCTTAGCCGTCAAGGTATCCTTCCTTGGGATGGGATAAAGTAGATCTGCGAAGGTATCTTCCGCTGCTCAGATTCCTATGTGTAGCGAGGGCTACACAGTTATCCTGCACGCGACCACTAAAACCGTGACACGTGCTCCGCAGAATATTGATATTCACAGTTTTCCCCTTTTCTTTCATATTCTACCGTTTGGTAGGATTGGAAGAAAAAACTTCCATAACGCTGCCATTTTTGCACGTACGGGTTGGGTAGTCCCCATGTGTCCTTTCATGCAATAACTTCCCCTTGAATTTCGGGACATCCAAATTTTTGGATTCTCTAGCCGCCTATAAGAAGAGAATGAAAGAAGGAATTTAATTAACTTTTCCGTTCTCTTCACGAATGGTTGCTCTCTATCCCTTTCTCAGAGATTTTTTCATCTCTTTTTCTTATAACTGCTGGCTTTCTCTTCGACTTCCTAAAACCCTTGCTCGTTCTTCATCGACGGGTTAGTATGTGTTGCTCTTCGGCTTTATTGCAACTCTTCACATTCTCCATGCTTTGCTCAGTTTTTCCTTTCTTTGATTGTTGAAGTCATTGTTAATCTTGCATGTGAGAATTTCGATTCCCCTTTGCCTCTTCATGTTGTATGAGAACTTGGGTTTATTTCCATTTTGCATTTTTACCATGAATACATCGTGATTGCTTTTTGCTTGCAAATTTTTGAATGTGGTGATGAATCATACTCCGTTTTGCTTCTTGGGAGTATGAAATTGTTTCCTTTGGTTGGTTTTGTTAAACCCGTGCCCAAAGTACTATTTTTTTGCCCCAATCATGTTTTAGAGCCGACTGTAATTTTGGTCCGCCATTGTTGAAGGACTGTTCTTTCTGCTGGTGTTTTAGGAATTATGAGACTTCCAAAGAAGCCTGCTCGAAAGGATCCAAGGCCTAGGTCGTCCACTGAGCCACCTCCGGTATAAATCATCTTGATGCTACGTCCTCTCCACCCCCTGAGGATACTGAGATACCTGAGGGACCTGAGATAGTTGTGGAGGCTGAGGTAAAAGAAGTTGATGTTGAGAACCTTCCTCCACCTCACTTTGATCTCCAAAGGTTGCAATTGCGTGACAAGGATAGCTACGCTCATTTATCCTTGGCTAAGATCTCCAAGTTGGTTCTCCTGCATAAGTTTGGCATCTCTTTCGTTGATGGCCCTGATGTTCTTACTGAATCCCTGATCCGGAGCTTTCCTTATGATGAGAACAATTTGTTGATAAGTGTTGGCCAACTGTTCGCAGGTATGTTTCTGCCTTTGTATAGTAGAAAGGATCCCTTCTACTATGATGTTTTGTCTACCAGGGATGACCCGGTGAACAAAATCGAGGTATGAGGGGTTATACAATACACTGGCAATTATTAGCGTGCCCTTCGTGAATGTTGGTACCGTAGCAAGGGTAAGACTACTCTGAAGTCTTATGACCCCTTTGCTTCTGGGAGGTCTAAGCAGGAGGATTATACCCCTGCCAACTTCAATGCTACTTATGCTGATGCCATGTAGAAAAGCAATCTTCTTCCTTGGAGTGTTGGTCCCCGCCGTATCCATGTTACTGCTAAGCAGATTAGGAAAGGAAATCGCCTTCGTTTGTTGGAGGAGATTGACAAGACTGGGCTGACTATCATCCCTTACTCTGCTAATCTTTTCTTGCCGAAGTCTGACCGCATTCGCCTGGATCATGATGATCGCTGGTCGCGTACTTTTCTTCGTGTTGTGGGTCCCTAGGCCCGCGTATTTACTACTGCAGACCCCAACGTCCCCCGTACAGCTTCATCTCTGCCTGCTAAGTATGATGGATATCAGCCTTGGGTCTTCAACCCTGTTGTTTCTCATGAGGTGAGGTTCGTTTGTTGCGGACGTTTTTTATTTTTCATCTTTGTTTTGCAGCCTTTGCTAAGTATTTTTGATACTTCCTTTATAGCCTGCCCCTACTTCTTTTGCTGGGACTGCTCCGGGCTCTGCTGGTAACTCCATAGCCACCAGGACAAGGAAAAGGAAGGCTTTGGTTGAAGCAACTAATCCAACACCTGCGGAGGTAAGGATTATAACCCTACCTTAGTGTTCGTAGATTCCTTAGTATTTTGCCCCTGATCCTTAGCTTGCGCATGTGTTCTTCTACAGTCTTCCAAGAAGAAAGGCAAGTTGTAGGCTGTGATCGATGTTGAAGAATCTGATGAGGATCCTAAAGTTGATAGGGAAGAACCAGATGACGAAGACATGGAGGATATCGAGGATACTGCCCTTAGCCTCCATTTAGATGACATTGATGAAGATTTCTCCAAGGACAGTCCTAGTCCCCTTTGTGCTGGTTCTGTGGAAGGTGATAACCTTCAAGTTGATGTCGGCTCTTTGTTGGTGAGCCAAGTTAGCACTTAAGTGGCCAATCCTTCTTTGCTACCGAGGGTACCCTCATTTTCTGCCCCTAGTGATTTGCAGCCCGTTGTTTCAGCTACCATTAGTGTCATGGTGATATCTTCCAAGAGTCTTCCGTCTTCTCCTACTACTTCGCTTCACTCGAGTGGTTCATTTGCGAAGGGTGCTGCTCCGGTAGTGAGGGTCAGTAGCTCAGGCTCCCAGCCGAAGAAGAAGGTTATGATTTCACTTGGCAGCTTCTCCTTCAATGCTACGCCCACTTATTTAGGAAGTGCTCAGTCTGTCTCTACTGCCCCTGCTATAAAAGTTGTTGACCTCCACCTTTGTCACCAGATTGGACCGTACTGGGTAATCTTCCTTTTGCTGGTGATATGGACTTAGGTGGTACTTCTAGTCAAGAATTTATTTCCGTTCCCAGTTCATCCACCATGCCATCTCTTCGTCGTGGTGAGGATTCAGTACTTGTGCCCCATGCTCGTTCTCAAGCGACTGGTGGGGTTTCTATGGATCTTGGGAAGGGTAAGTTACCTGAGAACTTGAGCCTTGGGAGTTCTGACGATGCCATCCTCGAAGCCATACTGCGGGATTCAAAGGGTCCCCTTTCTACTGAGGTCGATCGTCATCAGCTGGATGATTCTTTGGAGGTTTCTTCGAGGTTGGATACTTTGACTGCTCAGTATCAAGTGGCCAAAGATCTATTTTTTGACCCAGACTTCCTTCGCTCTAGTCAGAGCTTCGGTGAAATCTGCCGGGGTAGCATCCAAGAGATGAAGACCTACGCTGATTTCCTTCCCCGTCTCTCCTTGTTCTCAGTAAGTGGTTCTTACCTTATTATTTTGCGCATTGTTTCGAACCTTTGTTTGTTCTTATGCTCCGTTGTTTGCATCTTTGCAAACAAATCGATGTCGGGTGTACCTTGTTCAAGTTTTATAAGGCTAAGTGTACTCACTTGAGTGCTCTGTTGGAGCGTGCTCGTCAAGATTATGCCTTTGTTAACGCACAACAGCCTTCTTCCAGTGATGCTGCTTCTGCCACCAAGGTACCTTTGTTAGAGAGCGAACTTAGGAAGACTCAGAGGTCCCTAGAAGCTTGTTTGTTGGCTCTTTAGAGAGCTAATAATGATGTGAAGGTTGCTGAGGAGGGACGCAAGGCTATTGATTCTGCTTTGGCTGCTGAATCCTCCAAAGTCATAGGTTCGTTCCTCCTTTCCTTTAGCTTTGTTTTCATTTTTGTATGGTAGTATAGTCCTTAGAGAACCTACGCCTGCCAGCTGGTAGCTCCAGTGAGCTTAGACATCTTCGGGAACAAGTAGCCAAGTTAACCTCCGATGTTTGGTACTATCAGAAGAAGTCTGATAGGTTGATGAACGTGACTGTTCATAATGAGGCCCAAATCTCCCTTGAGTCTGCTCATAACTCAGACCTTGTGAAGAAGATGGCTTTGCTCCGTAAAGAATGTGACGAGACCCTCAAGTGGAAAGAGGATCTTATTTTAAAGCAAAAGGAGGATATTTCCTTAGTTGAGAAACGTCTCTCAGCCCAAGAAATTATCCGTAAAAAGTATTACACAGATTTTGAAGATGCCTGTGCTTCCTTAGCCAAGGTTACTGCCGAGCATAATTGTTGATGGTGGTTTTTAGTATAGGGCGAAAACCGTAAAAGTCTGCCTACCTGACCCAGCATCAGAAGTAGTAGACCTTGATATGTCTATATTCCGCAAGGAATTTGAAGAATATATCAGAATCTGATGAGTGCCACATTATATTGAAACTCAAGCTCTTAGATGAATTGTTCACTAGTATAGAGCCTAATGAGTATTTAAGCTCATAGTTGCATTATTCACTAATGTCGGAGCCTGCCGAGTATTCATTCCATGCTATGTTCCCAGCCGAACTCTTGATTTTGACATGACATGACGACTAATGTTCGCTCTCAGCCGAGTAGCATGAATATCCCGAAGTGTAAGGATTGAGATGCGTGTGGAAGTACTCAATCATAGGCACGCGAAGTTATGCTGCCCTTTAACATTAAATTAGTGATTTTTACGGCAACCCACAAAATTCAGTCCATTAACCTAATAAATTTGCAAAAATTAGGTTTTTGGCATCCTGCACAATATCTCGAACCCCATTGGTCGAGACCAAACCTAAGTAAGCTAGGCAATTGATCCATCATGGAGCTAGTAGGAGCAAGATCCTACCAAAATCAGAAAACAAGAAATAAAGAGGAACTGCGGAAAAAGGAGGCGTGGCCATGCTACTTGGCCGACCGATTGGATATAGCAGGCGCCACCTGTGGCCGGCTGGCCACGCTCCATGTTGCTGTTTTCCGGATCCCTTTCCCATAGACCAATCAAATCGCTTTAAACGCGCCATACGCACTTTTAAATAAAGTTATAAGTTGGTTGGTCGACGCGCCTAATTCCTTAAGGAATCTAATATAGATGGCCCATGTCAGTCTTAAAACGATCACGACCGTACGTTTTGGCCAGTCGATTTATCAAGCTTGGCCGCTTCCTAACGCGACCGGACAAGCACCACCATGCCACCATACCGCGGCCACATAGCCGCACGCGCCACTTAGGGTTTCGACATGCCAAACCCTAATTTGGCCGGGACAACTATGCCGTCCCATGTCAAATAATACCACCTAGGCATTAAGTTTGATACAGCAACTAGAAGCCAATATCGTTGAGTCATATTTGGATCTAACACCACTATGCCACTGGCAGGCGCCAGTGTGCCATTGTAGCACCGTTTTGCTACTATACTACTATTTATTTTTACCGCTTTATGCGGGCCATGAACGCGCCATGCTAAGGCTACGAATCGGCCGGCCTAACCCTTATCTTAGGCAGCCAACGAGCTGTGGCCATGATCAATGGCCACCCCCTTTTCCACAACGAGCTGTGGCCATGATCAATGGCCACAAACTTTTCCACAACGGGCCGTGGCCATGATCAACGGCCACCCCATTTTCCATAACGAGCTGTGGCCATGATCAACAGCCACGCCGCGGCCTACCCATATGGCTTCTAAACGATCACCCAAATATTGGACGAACAACTGGGAGCATTTGGTAAACAATTTTAGTATGAGCTACATACCAAAAGTTTCGTATGGATGTGTATCATAACATACTAAAAAATCACATCAATCAGATAAACGAGCTAAAAGATACATCTTAAAAGGCGAGCTAGGTCATGGCTGAAAACTGACAGAATTCCTCCTGAGTTTTTACTGCCGGGCTGTTTTCACCTCTTAAACGAGCTCAAAACCTAAATATTCCTTTTAAGGAAGATAGTAAATTATTTTCTGATAATAATGGAGGGGCGGATCGTCAAAATCTGAGTTCGTATGAGAATTTTACAGCAGTTTTAGTGAGGGTCTCACATCTGAATTTCCCGATTACGAAATTTCATGAATTAGCACAAACTTCTGCAAATCATCTCAGCCATCTAACTTGGCTAGCCAACTTAACCGGTTTAGATTTAATTTGGGACAACCAATAGGATGTCAAAATGGCTACCATCCATCATTCTCATATAGGGACCGATCACCACATCTTTAATGTACATAGATAGCTCTTGGCAGCTACTCACACATGACCACCCGCCACCTAGCTTGCACGTGATTGGTCAGAATAACTAGGTCTTGCAAACAAGACCCATTCAGCAGCCTGCTGCATATTTTCCATGAAAATACTCGAGACATCAAACATGTCACAAACTGGGGGATGTTCATCAGGGTATTGGTATGGCGGTCTACAGTGTGCGGCGTGCAACATGCCTATTACAAGAAAGTGTCAGGAAAGGCGGGCAGTTAGTGATGATAGAGAAGTAGTGGGACGAAACCACCCAGTCTTCCCCTCATAGTGGAGACGTGGTTTTCACCATCCTGCACGATCCCACTCCTCCATCACTCAACTATTCCCAGTTCCTATGAAATCAGGGTGCGTGCAACTATGACTGATATAAATAGGTTTTCAACCTATTTCAACCAACAACAAAGTTTTGGTTAACAAAAGAATATCCAGAAAATCATCAAAGAACTGATAGCTTACATTCTGCAAGCCACTTCCATATTCTGATACAAGTCATAAAATTAGGTTTTTTGCACCCTGCGCGATAATTCGAACCCTATTGGTCGAAACTAAACCTAGGCAAACTAGGAAATTGATCCATCACGGAGCCAGTAGGAGCAAAATCCTACCAAAAGTAGAAAACAAGAGGAACTGCGGCAAGTAAAAGCAGCACGCCACTTGACCGGCCGATCCGCTCCAGCAGGCGCCGCCGGTGGCCGGTCGGCCACACTCCATGTTGCTGCTTGCCAGCCCCCTTCCCATCGACCAATCAGATCGATTTAAATGCGCCACACGCACTTTTAAACAAAGTTAGAAGTTGGATGGTCGACACACCTAAATTCCTTAAGGAATTTAATATAGACTGCCCATGTCAGTCTTAAAATGATCACGGCCGTATGTTTCGGCCACCAGATTTATCAAGTCTAGTCACTTCTTAGCGCATCCAGACAAGCACCACCGTGCACACCAGCGGGCCCACTAATTCTCTGGCCAATCGACATACTTCTAACTTGCCAACAGAGCCATTAACCGATTTCTCAAAGTTAGCTGGCCGTGCGACTTACAAAACCCTAATTTCTATAAAGCGGCATTACATTACTGCCACAAAACGATCTCGGCCGTCCAACTTCGCCAGCCGAATTGACCGGCCTAGATTCAACCCTAATCAACGAGCAAGGAGCGTATATGTTCACCAGCGGCCCGGCTATTGAGCTGGCAGATCGAATATCTCCCAACACGGCGCCAACACCAAAAACGTTGGCCCAAAATAGGTTGGCCACACGGCTTTTAATCTAAATTAAATAAACGGCGGCCATTAACTTCCGCAAATCATCTCGACCGCCCAACTTCGCCAGACGAATTGGCCGGCCTAACTAATATTTTAAGCAGACGATAAGATGTGGCCATAATCAACGACCACTCCCCTTCCATAAGATGCAATCGTCCAAGCCATGGCTTCCAAACGATCGTCCAAAAGTGGCTGGTCATGTTGCTTACATGAATATTAAGGCAGCCATTAACTGCCACAAATCATCTCGGACGTCCAACTTCGCTAACCGAATTGACCGGCCTAGATTAAATCTTAGGCGACCAATAAGATGTCACCATAGTCGCCAGCCATCACTCTCCCATAGGGACCGACCGACCCACCTTTGGAATGTATAAATAGCTCCCAGTAGCTTCCTGAAAATGGGCGGTCATGCTCTTTTTAAGACGCTAGGTTCCGCGACCAACCAAGACAAGCTCTATATAACGATGCTTCACATGCATCGATTATTTTGAGAGGCTTGCTTAAAAGCGATGCTTTACATGCATCGAGTACATACGATATTTCATGAGTATCGGTTTCACAAATAACTTAGTTATTTAACATAATAGCGTCACATGCTATTCTTTGTGGCAAGTCTCATGACTTGGCTCGCCACCCATGACTACCCGCCACTTAGTTTGCGCGTGATTGGTCAGAATAATTAGGAAAGACCCACTCAGCAACTTGCTCCATATTTTCTATGAAATACTCGAGACATCAAACATGTCACAAACTGGGGGATGTTAATCAGGGTATTGGTCTGGCGGTTTACAGCGTGCGGCGCGCAATGCGCCCATTACGAGAAAGTGTCAGGAAAGGGCGTACGGTTAACAGCAGTAAGAGAGTAGTGAGTGTAAGGCTGACCAGTCTTCCCTCATGACGGAAACGTGATGGTCACCACCTTTTACACATCCCCACTTCTCCACTACTTAACTGTCTCCACTTCCTACAAGATCAGGGTGCTGATAGACGCATTATTGTGTCTAATATGTCTCAATTGTATATATTGTTAGTGTTCGATTTTGTATTTATTTTGTTATTTTATGTCTTTGTAGGTATTTTTAGAGAAATAAGCTCTTGCGGCGAAATTGGCTCGAAAAGTGGCGTTTTACACCCCAGGATAGAGTACTAAAGGCACCCCAGAAATGCACCGGAAGCACCCCAAAAATGTGTCGGAGGAACCCCGGAAAAATTACTTTCTACGCCCAAAAATTACTATTTGCACCCCATAAGACAAGTGCTAAAGGGACACCCGTGCAGGAGTAGGGGGAGGACATGTTCTTCTCAAATTCAAAAGAATATTTTTGGCGGGAAAATAAACTTATTTCTCTGTCAAATTTTCGATCGATTTTTGGACGTGATTTAGTGAGATTCAATCCCTGAAACTTAATGGGTAGACGTGATATGACCATAGAAAGCTGTTATGGGTGTCTGTTTGGATTAGAATTGGCTGTAATCATCGCATGGAGCAAAACAGAGTTACACACATTTTCACGGGATAACATGAATTACAGTGAGTTCGATGCCTGTAATGCACGAGTTTGGAGTGTGTTCGACCGTAATGGATACAAATAAGGAGATTGGACTTCTAAAAACACGTGGAGGAGCTAAACAGAGAATGAAAATCTTGATTATTCCCGTATCATGAATAAAAGATATTGTGAATATTTCGGAATTAATGGAGGAGATTCAACGCCTGTTTTTGGTATAAATAGAGTCCCTGGGAGACTTAGAGGGGGTGTGGAGAGTTTGGGGAGCTGAGGAGAGCCAGAGAAGAAGAAATCACAAGTTGCAGAACTCAATTTCTGCTGCTGCTGCTGATGATGAACGCGAAGAACATAAGACGTAACGTAACCGTCGTTCTTCAACAGTGACAGCGACAATAGGGTGAGGGTCGTAATGCGACAGTGTTAACAACACTTCATTTTTATCGTTCTCTGTAACAGCTCGGTTTGTAACAAACAGAAGTGTTACAAACCCGGTTTTTGTCAATTTTCTCCTATTTCATCATTTGTGAACCATTTTTGAGCATTAATAAAGATGAATTTTGAGCATATTTCTATGATAATGATGAGCTAATTCTCGCGTAACCAAGGCATGGAGGAAGCTATTGTTGCATGAATAATTGGTAATTATTTTACTTTTCTCTAATTTTGCAATTTATAATTCACTCAAATTACTGCTTTGCAGAATTTTAATTATTTGCATAATTTTTCCTAATTAGTTGTGATTCAATTAGATAGGTTATGCTTTGGTTAGATAATCTATGCTTAAGGGATACAATTAATGTTTGAGAATATGCTTGATAATTTGTGAATTAAGAAAAAGAGATTTTAAAAATAATTAGAGTTTTGGAATTTTTATCATCATTTATTCATGTGTAATAGTGGAATCTAGTGTCTTGGTTATTTTCACTCTAAAAATTAAATCCTTAGTCCCAGTACCTCTTGCACCAATTGTAATATTATTGTATATTTTTATTAATTTTTAAAAAAACTCGAATCTTCACAAATCTGAACGAACCCATTCTTACCACTATCAAAAATAACATCAGGTGCGCTCAATCATGACTTGTATAAATAGGTTTTCAACCTATTTCGACAAAAAAACAAGTGTTATCAACACAAGTATCCAGGAAAACACCAAGAACTGATAGCTTACTTTCTACAAGCCAGTTCCATATTCTGATACAAGTCATAAAATAGCCACACCTTCAGAGTTGACCATTCTGATCTCAACACCTTCTTCGCTTCCCTTCCTAAGATCAACCCTTCTCCTTCACTTTGTGACCGAAGAAAGACTGGAACGGCGATTTCTTGGTTTAGGCCAGGATTGTACAGATTGATCTCTCAAATCTAAAGTACTCACGTGCAGTGCATTTGTTTAGGGTTTAGATTCGTTTCTCGGCGGCACACCCAAATTTACCAAAACCAGCAGAATCAGTTTTTACCCAAAAACAGTGATGTATTATCCTCTGAGGTTTGTTCTCTTAAGAACAAACTTAGTGAAGTTTCTTCAATGGCCTCTTCCATGTCCCGTGCATCTATGGTCAAGAGATTTGAAGAGTTAGAGAATGTTTACCAGGTCTTATCCTCTGAAAATGCTTCGCTACAGATAGATGTCGAAGATCTCCGGACCGAAGGTGATACTCTGGTAGAAGATCTTAACGCTGCTGAGGAAGATCTTTCCGAAGCCCAGCATAGTTTAGAGGATTCACTTAGCCATACTAGAGGTAGCTTAGGGTTTCCTTATTCCCGTAGCCTTCTTTGTGCCCAATATTGTCTTTGTTCTTTACTCATCCCCTGTATGTCCATAGGTCTCCAGGAGCAGCTTGTAGGTGTGAATGCTAAGGTCAGCCATCTATAGAGTCAAGTATCTTTGTTGGAGAAAGATCGTCAGTTTGATGCTGCTGCAAAGTTTAAAGCCGAGGCACTTCAGCAGGCCAACGACCAACTTAGCGCTCAGATGATGGAGCTTAGTTGGAAATCAGCCTCGGATATGGAGGTTCAGTCCTCTCAGATGAAGGTGCAGTTCGAGCGTTCGGCTATTGACTATATCAACAATGCCTTTGCTGAAGCTGAACTCCAAGCTGACGGAGTTGTCTTTCCCCGTCTTCCTTATCCTTGATTCTATTGTCTCGAACCCTTTTTAAGTGAACTCCTCTTATGTCCTCAACTGAGATGTCTTCTTTAGCTAAGATGTCTCTTTTCTTTGAAACAATGCTTTGTGGTGATTTGAACCTTTATTATCTGACATGCAACTTTTAAGAAATGTTAGACATGTTTTGGTAAAATTATTATTTCACCTTTATTACTACATGAATATTTTGTTTTAGACATAATATGTCCAATCGGTCGCACTTTCAAGTCATCACAAGGTGCTAAGGTATGCTTAACCTTTGGTGGAACATTCAATGTCCTACCAGGATATCCTTTGGCCAGAAGGTATCATGGTGGCGAAGGTCCCTACGTGAGCAATAATTTTCATGTAACCCTACGCGTTCAGCGCAAAGACTGCTTTACTTCGACAGGGTATCTCTATAGGGGATATCTTATATTTTATTATGCCTCATGAAAGGAACCATCGCCCCGAGGATCCGAGATTGACATATGTGCAGTTATGCCTTTCCTTGCCTCATCGTCATTCCTGATGGAGGGTGTATATTCTAACCCAATTGTATCAATACTTAGCTAATTTTTTAGCAAAAAGTTTCTTTCATTGATTAGTTAGGTCCATAATACCTTTTGTCAGGGATAGAACATGGTGGGTCATTGCCCGTTCCTTTCTTCTCCTGAGTAATCACCATTCTCTTACGGGTAGTACTTTTTTAGGTACATCGCATTCCAAGGGTGTTGTAGCACTTCTCCTTTTAGGATTCTTAGGTAGTAAGACCCTTTTCCGGCGATGTCGTGTCTGATATAGGACCCGTCCCATGTTGGAGCTAGCTTTCCCCACTCATTCTTTCTTTGATATGGTGGTATTTGACGTAATACATATTACCCATCCACAAAGTTCTGAGGGATGACCCTTTTGTTGTATTCCCGAGCTAGCCTTCGTTGATAGTTTACCATCTTTTGCAGGGCTACCTCCCTTCTTTCCTCAAGGTCATCCAGCTTTTCTAACATCAAGTCTGTTGTTAGATTTTTCTCCCAAGCCTCTGTTTTTGTCGTTGGAAGTATAACCTCCGTTGGGATGACTGCTTCGGCTCCGTAGGTCAACAAGAATGGAGTTCCCCCGTACCTGACCTTCTTGTAGTTCGATAGGCCCATAAGACGTTGTGTAGTTGTTCGCACCACCTCCTTTTGTATATGCCTAGCTTCTTTTTTAAGTTCATTGCTATAGTTTTGTTGGTTGCCTCCGCTTGTCCATTGCTCTTAAGGTATATTGGAGTTGACTTGTTCTTCTGAATGTTGAAGGTATCAAACAACATATCGATGTTTTTTGCTTGCAACTGTTTTCCATTGTCTGAGACTATGGCGGCTGGTATTCTGAACCTGCATATGATTTGCTCAAACAAGAATTTGAAGACATCCGTGTCTCTAATTCTTGTTAAAGGCTTTGCTTCCACCCACTTGGTGAAGTAATCCGTAGCCACGATAAAATATTTTCCTTTTGATGTTCCCTCTTTTAGAGGTCCGACGATATCAACCCCCCATTTGACAAATGGCCAAGGGATGATAACCAAGTTAAGCTCCGTTGCTGGTGCTTTGATTTTCTTGGCGAAGTGTTGGCATCTTTCACATCGCTTAGCCACGTTCTTTGAATCTTCGTCCATGCTTAGCCAATAGTATCCTTGCATTTTGGCTTTAACCGCCAAGGACCTTCTTCCGCTATGGTTGCCAGCATCTCCACTGTGTATATCATGGAGTATTCTCCTTCCTTCGGTTTGTGAGAGGCACCACATTAGGGGTACGATAAATGACCTCATGTACAGTATTCCATCACGAAAGCTGTACATTGCCGCTTTTGACTCGAGTTTTCGAGCTTCTTTAACGTCGATTTGTAGTATACCTTTATCAAGGTAC
Source organism: Papaver atlanticum (assembly GCA_023531105.1). NCBI lineage: Eukaryota > Viridiplantae > Streptophyta > Magnoliopsida > Ranunculales > Papaveraceae > Papaver > Papaver atlanticum. The sequence goes on along the minus strand of JAJJMB010010184.1, from coordinate 419,911 downwards.
TGGTGGATCGGAATTCTCCAATCATCTTCCGTTTTGTTTCCGTTTCTTTCATCTGGCATAGATTGATCTTCGTCAGACTCTTTTGATTCTTCGTATGATTCTTTCGCATCTTCGCTTGTTTTTCCCTTGTCTGCTTCTCTCATGGCCCGAGTTTGAACGTCCAAAGCCTCCTCAATGTCTGAGATAGTTCCTTCGATCGAAGGTTCGTATATCCTTCCAATTTGTATAGCAGTGGTGTTTCTGTCCCATAGCATAGAGGATATGAATGCTAAGGCTTCTGCGTGTCTGTTGTCCTTACGGCATACATGTCTGAATGCTATGTTGCTGATTTTGGACGCGTGTTCCTGGGATAGCTTCAAGTATGAAGATAACACTGGGTCCAAAGTTTGGTATTTGAGTTCAATTTGTCTAATGACCAACTGAGAGTCACTAGTTAACCGAACATCTGATAAGCCTAGCTCCCGTGCCAAGTGTAAACAATGTATGACCGCCTCGTATTCTGTGATGTTATTGGTGTATTGTTTGAATTCTAACCTGAATGGGTAAATGAGTCGGTCTCTGGTAGTGGTTGTTATTACAATCCCTATGCCTGCACCTTCTCCATTGGAGGAGCCATCTACGAATATTTCCCACCTTCGTGAATTCTGAGGTTCCAGCAGGTCCTACGGATTTTGCTTGTCTTCCTCCATTCCTGGGATGTCGTCTATTTCTGCTTCGTCGCTGAGAGGTAGGTCTGCCAGAAAGTCTGCTAAGATTTGTGATTTCTCAGCCTTCCTAGTTTCGAAGATTATTTGGAATTGTTTGATCATGGCATTCCATTTTACCACCCTTCCAATTTTCTCTGTGCTGTCGAGAATTTGACATATCTGAGCCTTTGTGAAGACTCGGATGGTATGTGCGTCAAAATATATCCTTAGTTTTTGTGTTGCCACTACTAAGGCATATATGAGTTGATACACCTTGGTATAGTTATGCTCCGCTGAACTGAGTGTCTTGCTGATGTAATAGATGGGTTTTTCTCCTTGCCCTTGATCTAGTACCAATACTGCGCTCAAAGCATAGCTTGTTGCTGCTAAGTAGAGAGTGAGTATTTCACCTGGATCTGGTTTCTGTAAGATAGGTACCGAGGCCAGGTACTTCATGATTTTTTGGAAAGCTTGTTTGCATTACGTAGTCCACATGAACCTGCTTCCTTTCCTTAACGTATCGAAAAATGCTTTGCATTTGTCCAATGATCTTGCTAATAACTTACCATGGAGGCTAAGATTCCATTTAATTTTTGTACTCCTTTCAGCGTTTTTGGAGATGGCATCTCCATTATTGCTCTGACCCTTTCGGGGTCTACTTCTATTCCTCGCTTAGTCACCAAGTACCCTAGGAATTTTCCCGAGGTTACTCCGAACGTACATTTCTCCGAATTGACTTTCATGTGAAAGTTTCTTATGGCTTCCAATATCTCCCTTAGGTCTGATAGGTGATTTGTCGCCTCCTTGCTTTTGACAAGCATGTCGTCCATGTAGACTTCTAGTATCTTGACTATCCATGGCTTAAAGATTTTGTCTACTAATTGCTGGTATGTTGCCCCCGCGTTCTTTAGTCCAAATGGCATCCTTGTAGCAATACAAGCCTCGTGGGGTAAAGAACGCAGTATGCTTTTGATCTTCTTCTGCAAGTGCGATTTGGTTGTAACCGGAGTAACCATCCATGAAGGATAGCCTCTTGTGACCTTCGGTTGTATTGACCAGTTGGTCAATATTGGGTAGCGAGTAGCTATCCTTGGGGAATGCTTTGTTGAGATTGCTAAATTCGATGCAGATGCGTACGCCTCCGTTTTCTTAGGTACAATCACCATGTTGGATATCCACGTGGGATACTTGACTTCTCGTATGAATCCTGCTATTAGGAGTTTTTGCAACTCCTTCTCTACTGCTTCCTGGTAGATATCTGCCACTTTGCGGATACGCTGTTTGAATGATGCAACTTGTGGTTTGATCCGAAGGTGGTGGGATACCAAATTTGGGTCAATTCCTGGCATGTCTTCCATTGACCATGCGAAGATATCTACGTAGTCACTTAGTATCCTTTGCAATTGCATCTCCTTATCCTCTTCCAGTAAAGTTCCGATGGTGATCATCTTTGGCTCCTTTTCCGTTCCGATGTTGATTTTCTTTGTTGGCTCCACTGGTGAAAAGGTTGGTTTCTGAGGTTGTAGAGGAGTGCATTTCTGTAATTGTCATTTAGCAGCAATGTCCGCTACCAGAGTGGCGGAGGTGTTTGCTTCTTGAGCTGAGGGGACTTTGAAGTCTTCATTCTTTACTTCGCTGGCATTTTTCCATCGTCTTTTCCTTTCGTGTTGCTGTGCAGCAGCTTTTTCTTCGTTGAGTTTGACCTCCGCTAGATTGCATATCCTTGCGTCCTGTTGATCTCCTTTGATTTCCATTTCACCCATGGGTGTTGGGAATCGAAGGTACTGATGATAGGTCGAGGCCGTGCCTCTTATACGATGGACCCAAAGTCGTCCCATAATGACGTTGTAGGGCGAAGGTGCCTCCACAATACAGAACCTTGTATTGGTTACTAAGGGTCCTGCACGCACCTGCAAGACAATTTATCCTTTTGGTCTAGAGACTGCTCCATTGAAACCGTATATTATTCAACTGGATGAATCCATTTGCTCAACTGTTAAACCCATACGTAAGTAAGGTTCGTAGAACAACACATTTAACGAGCTGCCCCCATCAATAAGGAACTTCATAACATTACATCCATGGATTTGAAGGGTGATCACAAGTGGGTCGTTGTGCATCTCGACTTCCTGATTGACGTATCTTGTTGAGAATGTTAATGGCGTAGCCATCCATTCTTCTCAAGTGCTAGTTGGTGGTCCACTGAACTTGAATACCTCGTGGGTTTCTAGCTTTCTTATGTTTCGAGCCAATTCGAGGATATCTTCGAGTAACTCCTCTTGGCCTCCGTTTGAGAATGTGATCATGTTAATGTATTTTCCATCCTGAGGTAGCTCTACCCTTATCTTCGAGTATCTCTGGATCATGTTCCTCAGGTGGTAGCATGTGTCAGTTGTATGCCCGTAGTACTGGTGGTATTCACAGTACTCCTTAGCATCCTTTGTTTTATCCGGCTGCTTTCCCTTAGTGTTAGGGTAAGGAAAGCCCGGCTTCGCTTCTTCCTTGCTTAGAATGTGGGAGAACATTGTGTTTAGCTTTCTGTAGACTTTATCTACAAAATATTCTCTTCCTTTTCCTATGCCTTTGTCGTCTCCGTATTTTTATCTTTTGTCCCGAGAGCTGGTTCTGCCCCTGGCTTCGTTTTGCCTCTTAGGTATCTCCGGAATTGGTTCCACAGAGTTCGTTCATTGCGGAGCTGTTGTTGCCTTTGTTTGTGCTCTGGGGTTATCCTTTTGGATTTCTTCAAGTATGATGTAGCGATCCTGGACAACCTGAAGCTCTCATTCGGAATCGAGGGCTCGGTTGTGAAGTTCCACGAAGATAGCTGAGGTTCTATCAAGTCCGTACTTATAGTAATTAATGCTAATTTATAGATTGACTTTCCCGATTGCTTGGCACATCTTTTTCCACCTGTATGTGTATTGCATTAATGTTTCCCGGGGTCTGATAGCTAAAGCAAATAGCCTATCTAACACTGCCTTTGTTGATTTGTTGTACATGTATGTCTCCAAGAACACCGTAGACAATTGCTCAAAAGAGTCAATTGAGTTTGCTGGTAAATTATCATACCACACCAATGCTGATCCCGTCAAGCTTGCAAGGAAGTACCTACAAAGTACTACCTCATCTCTTTCCCAATGGGCCAGGACACGAGTGTAGTACCGTAGGTGGGCTGCGGGATCAGAGGTACCATTGTACGCATGGAACGTAGGTACCGAGCATTTCACAGGGATAGGCTCCCTCAAAATGCGAAAGGATAACGGAGATGTTGTTGCTTCCTAGAGTACCTCCTCCAGCCTTGCGCCAGCATGGCCAGTTTTCAATCCTTGTATTTCTTTCCGCATCTTCTCAATTTGCTCCATAACCATGTTCACATTCTGAGCATATTTGGAAAATGTCTCATCATAATAAGACTGAGATGGCTTGTAAGTTGGATCCACCTAATTTGGATCGTGTCGTGCTTTCGTAGCTCCCCCTGGTGGGTTATCCTTTGGTGGATTAGGATCCACCCTTCGTCTTCCTGAGATAGATCCCTGCTCGCGCCTCTTCAACGGAGGGTGAGTTTGGGAACCTTCGATCTGCACATCTAGCATATCTTTCAGGTTCTGGTTTTATTGAGCCATCACGTGCATTGCATCTTCGTGCTCCTTGTTACGGAGTAGCAAAGATGCTACCTGTGCTGCCATTTGTTCTTCATTGTGGATTCCACCACCCTGAGGAGTGCTGTCGGCTGGATCCTCAGAGTCATCCACTCCTTCTTCTATGACCGGAGCATCAGGATCTAGATGGATTGGAGTTAGGTTTCCCAACCCTCGTCCCGTATAAGCTAAGGTTCTGGGTAACCCTTTGTTAGCCGCAGGTGGCTTCGTAAAATGGGGACGCTCCGGTAACGGCATGCCGTAAAGTGGTTGTGCTCCCGATGTTTGCCCCATCCCTTCAGCAGGGGTAGGTGGTTTGTTAGCAACTGTTTTTCTTTCTATTTCGCTTTGCCCGTCCTCTGTTTCATTTCTTTGATTCGCTTGAGATGGTTTTTGAGATCTTCCTCTTGTAATCGCTGGTCGTGAACTTATTGGTACGTCACTTAGTTTCCGCATGCCTTCGGTCTTTTGTTATTCTGAGGTCACAAAAAAAAAGAAAGTTTTTGCTACTTGGGTGCCTTTGCTAAAAGTAGCAGTTAATGCTCTGACACGGAAGACGGCTGAGCAGCCTTTTCAAAGAAAGTACGAGAATGACGTTTGAAAATATGGGTATTTAATTTCTTATGACACCCTTGGAAAAAACAACCTTAAATGTTGAAAAAAAATTAGAAAAGGGTGTCGGATCTTCCAAGAAAAGGGGTTATTAAATGCTTTGTAAGATCTTTCTTCCTTAAATTCTCCCTGAGATTCCTCAGTGCTCAGAGGTACTCAGATCCAAATGATACTCTGTCGGAAAAAGTTGTTTTAGTACAAAACAAAAGTTTTAACGTTTTTTGAATACTTTTTTCTAAAAAACTTTGTAGATCTGTAAGGTTGCAAGTCTTTAGAGGCTTATGAATTCAAAGTACTTTCGTAATAACGGGTGAATAGGTCACTAGAGAGTGAGATCCACCGTTGTTACTCTCAGATCTCTTCGTTAAAGAAGTTGTGTAAGCTAAAAGATAAAGGAACATAAAAACTCAAGCTGGTGAGCAAATCCTTCTAGCGCCAAACTGTGACTACTAATTTTCCCATAGTCTACGTAATGTATACAGCTTAGAGAATCAGATACTAAGTAGTATTGATGTCTCTGTTGAACTGATAATACTAAGTAATAAAAGGTACTTGAGATCGCAATAATAATGAATAATACAAATATAATGTAAATGCTACTAAGTTATCATGAGACACAAGAGATTACATGGTTCGACTTTTGTCTACATCCACGGGGTAATGAGTGATTTATTTGTAAGTTTAGGTGGTTACAAAGATCTTAAATGCTTCCCCAAAGTAATAGAGAAAACTCAAGCCAAAGTAAATACTTAAGTTCTAAACATTAAAGAGGTATAAGCTTAAGACTAGATCTTCTTCTCCTGGGTATTGAATGCCCTTGTTTGTTGGTGAAGCTTGGTATTTATAGTCCCTTCTACTCTAGATATATCTTTGCTGTCTTTGGGTCCATCGTCCCCTGATATACCTTCCGTACAAATGGTACCTTCGTTCACCGTGCGCTTTCTCCAGTCGGATTCTGCCACCTCAGTTGATCCACGTTCCTTCGGGAACTACCCAGCCTCAGTATAGATTGTACCTTTGTTCACCGCTAGCCTCCGCCAGTCAGACTCTGCATCTCTCTCCACGTGCTTTGGTTAAGTGTGTAGATAAGAGATTTGCGTATCAAATGCTGATTGGATATGTCATCTACCTCTGTCCCTTCGCCAGCTGCCTCTCTCTAGGCTTGGTTATACTTTTTCCATCTTAGCCGTCGAGGTATCCTTCCTTGGGATGGGATAAAGTAGATCTGCGAAGGTATCTTCCGCTGCTCAGATTTTGTGTGTAGCGAGGGCTACACAGTTATCCTGCACCCGACCACTAAAACCGTGACACATGCTCCGCAAAATATTGATATTCACATTAACATTAAAAAAAAATGGTAAGAAAATAATCTCACATTGGTCGGCCGCCCTCATTATGCAAAAATCCGTTGAAGGAAATAAAACAATTTTCTAATTTTCCAAAGGAAAATTTAAAAGAAGTTTTAGTAAAAGGATAGATATTTGTTGACCTACACCCACTCCCAAGCCCAAGCCTGGCCTGGCCCGTCCCGGTAGACCGACCGAACGACAGCATTCGTGCTTCGATGCAAAACATCTTGCGTGTGTCAAATATGTTGCTGCACATACTAGCCCATTGCCCAAGTCTTGTCGCTCACATGAAAGTGTGTTGACTCAAAGGTCATATTTGGATTCATGATATGGAAAGGAAACATCTTTACTTTTCCCTATGTGGGATTAAAAATCACCTTTCATTCACGCAAAGATGAAAATGAGATAGTGTTCATAGAGACCTAAAGGTGTTAAGTTCAATTGCCACCAAGGCCAACAAAAAACATAAGAAAAACTCATTTTCTTCAACAATCCCACACGTGAATGAAATATCGATAAAATGAAAATTAAAAGTGAGAAATACCAGTACTATAAGCAAAAGGTGCCCATGAGGTCTTGAACCTTTGCTTAGTGAGAAATTACCAGAACTACTTGATGGACAGTGAACGCGATGTCTTGAAATGTCATCGTTTGGTGTAGTTCATCAATAACTTCCACACGTGATATCCCTCTAGGCGATGTCAACTTCGTGTCGTTGTGTCTATTTTGGCCCTAGACATATCCTGTTTTTTAGAACGCTTTAGAATATCAGCTCTACTTTCATAGGAAGCGGCCCACTTCCACATTCAGATATGTGAGATCCGTTAAGAGTGTTACTGATACACCCCACTTTAATCTTAAATTGAAACTATATAACTCATTAAGATTTCTTAATAGGTATCCTTCACATGCAGTCACACTATCACGTCTACACCATAGGGAAGGGACATAAAATAAAATTCTCGGATAATGTTTACCTTAACCCACCACAAATTAGTTGTCTCATTGAACCTTGATCTTGGTATCTCCGGTCAGCAAGGTTGAGTATCCTCCACATGACTCACCCCCACCCCCACCCCCATTATGCATTACTGACTAGTTCTTTGGACAAATCTTTCGCTAAAGGGTCTGTGATATTCTCCTTGAACATCATAAAGTCAATGAAAATAACGCCAGTCGAGGTTAGTTATTTCAGGGAGTTATGTCTTTTACGAATATGTATAAACTTTCCACTATAAATGTTGTTTTTAGCATTATCTACTGCATCTTGACTAATATAATGTGTTGATATACTGGCACAAGCCTATGCCAGAGAGGAATGTCTTTTAAAAAGCATCTTAGTCTTCCAGGTTCCTCTCATTCTTTATCTAACGCAATAAGCTCTGATTTCATAAAGACTCGAGCTATACATGTCTGTTTGGAACTCTTCCAAGAATAAGATCTAGAGTAAAAACATATCCACTCATAGACTTGGACTTCTTTGAGACGATATCCAGTTTGCATCACAAAATCCGTTAAAGACAGCAAGGTACCTTATATTCAAGGGCAAAGTATTCTTCAAGTACCTCAAATCTCTAAAAAGTACATCATAGTCACAATATAAGCAATGTCTAGTCTCGTACAATTTATCGAATACATCAAACTTCCTATAACACGTGAGTATTCAAGTTGTGAAACTACATTCACCTTATTCTTTTAAGTCTACAACAAGGATCATACGGAGTACAATATAGTTATACTTTATACGCTTAGATTCAACATAATGAGATTGAATAAATATCCATTAGAATTTCTTCTAATATTCATCCATAAGATCACATCTGTGGGGGGTAAGTTTTTCATGTCACATTTAGGATGTTCTTAGTGGCATCAATTACATCGAGGTTTGTACCAAGGATACGCATATCATCGACATACAACCATATAGTCACACATGCATCCTTCATAAGTTTAGTGTAAACACCACACTTGTCAGATTCATTAATTTAAAGCCACCATAAATCATTACATGATTAAAATTTTCACGTCATTATTTAGGTGCTTGTTTCAAATCAAACAAAGATATTTTCAGTTTACAAACTTTGTCTTCACAACCTTTCACTATAAAGCCCTCAGGTTGGTCCATGTAAATTTCTTCATCTAATTCACTGTTTTGAAAAGCTATCTTTACATCCATATGGAAGTAATTCTCGTTACACATGGGTAAGAATTAAAAAAAATATACACTTTTTTTTTTTCCTGTTTATAGCCTTTAGCTACTAACCTAGCCTTGTATTTTTTTCCACAGTTCCATATACCTTACGTTTCCTCTTAAAGATCCATCTAAAACCTACGAGCTTACACCCTAGACGCAAATCTATAATCTCCCATATACCTTCTTGTTAAATGGAATCCATTTTAATAATGACAACTTCTTTTCACCATGGAGCTTCATAAAAAGTCATGGCTTCTCTATAATTTTGTAGATCAGACTCAACTAGGCAAGTTATGAAGTCAGGCCAATGAGAGGTTTCATTTCTAACCCTTTCACTTCTCCTAGGCTCAAATTATACTTCATCTTCCTATAAAAGTAAAGTATGATTGGTTGAAGGAACAACAAGAGGATCATTAAAAAATATCTTACGAGGGTCAAGTTTTAAAGGAAAAACATTACCTGAGGATACCCTATGAAAATACAAGTATTATTTTGGATCATATCGTGGTTGTTTTAGGAGGAAAAGTGGCAACCTTAGTTTAAAAAAAAATCATCTTGAAGTATGCACAAGAAAGATGTTTATCTTTCCATAATTCATATGGAGTTTTATTTAAACCTTTAATGGGAATTTTGTTCAGGATATAGCAAGATGAGAGGACGGCCTTCTCCACATGTTTGTTGGTAATATTGGACTAATCAACATGTAATGCATCATCTCTGTAAGGGATAGGTTATTCCGTTCAGCCACAATGTGAATACAGAGGTGTCACTTCGTGAATAATATCACTTTTCAAGCAAAACTCTTCGATAGGAATTTGATATTCGTCATCATAATCAGACCCAATGTAACATCTAATTGGTTTTCAACTTTAAGTTTATACATCTTGAAGGCTTCTAAGGTATCATTATTACCCCTAAGCGAGTACACAGTATCTCATCTAGGAAAGTGAAAAACCATTTTATACCACCTCTAGTTTGAACAGATTTCATGTCTACTGCATATAAATGAATTAATTCTAACGGTTTGGGATTTCTCTGAACATTTTTACTAAAAGGTTTTCTAACAGGCTTTGATTCTACACGAATTTCATATTTATGTTCATTATCCAAAGTGAATTTGGGTATGCTACCTATACTAACTAGTTTATGCATTCATTTGAATTTTACATGTTCAAGTATACCATAGCAAACATTCAATGAAACACAAAAATAAGCAGAAGAATCAATCATTTTTATTCTATCGGAGTTTACATTAAGCTTATAGAGGACGTTAGTCTTATAAATCTTACCCACATATTCCTTACCCTTAGCGATAATAACTTTGCCAGATTCAATTACAATTTCTAAACCGTTATCATCTAAAACAGAACAAAAGACAAGATTCTTGCAGACGTCTTAAACATGAAGAACTTTATCCAATGTGGGAGTGTTTTGGGGTAAAAACTGATTCTGCTATTTTTGGTAAATTTGGGTGTGTTGATGTGAAACGAATTCAAATCCTAAACAAATATACTGCACATGAGTACTTTTAGATTTGAGAGATCAATCTGTAAGACTCTGGCCTAAACCAAGAAATGGTCGTTCCAGATTCAATTAGGTCACAAAGTGAAGGAGAAGGGTTGATCTTAGGGAGGGAAGCGAAGAAGGTGTTTGAGATCAGAATGTTGAATTATGAAGGTGTGGTTGTTTTATGACTTGTATCAGAATATGGTTTCTGGCTACTTGTGTTGATAACCTTATTTTGAAAATAGGTTGAAAAACCTATTTATACAAGTCATTGAGCGCACCCCTGATCTTGTAGGAAGTGGAGGCAGTTAAGTAGTGGAGAAGTGGGGTTGTGCAAAAGGTGGTGACCATCACGTTTCTATTACGTGGGAAGACCGGTCACCCTTTCACCCATTTTTCTCTGTATTAACTATTCGTCCTTTCCTGACACTTTCTTGTAATAGGCGCGTTGCACGCCGCACGCCGTAAACCACCAGACCAATACCCCAGTGAACATCCCCCAGTTTGTGACACGTTTGATGTCTCGAGTATTTTGTAGGAAAATATGTACAGCAGGCTGTTGAATGAGTCAAGTCATGAGACTCGTTGTTTAAAGTAACATATAGTGTTTTTAGGTCAAATAATAAAATCATTTGTGAGATCAATATTCCTAAATCATCGTTTATAATTGATGCAAATGAAACATCACTTCCAAACAAACTGCTGAAAAACAATCGATGTGCAGGAAGCATCGTTGTTTTAGAGTTCGTCCAAATTAGTCGCGAGTTGAATGTCTTAAAAAGAGCGTGATCGGCCACCTTTGGGCGATCCTTTGGGAACCCTATGAGCAAGCCACAACTTGGGCGATCATTCCCTGTGGAGGAGGGATGGACGGTGATTACATTGATACCCTGTTGGCCTCCTGAAAATAAATCTAGACCATCCGACCATGCTAGCGAAGTTGGATGGATGAGATGATTTGCGGCAGTTGCGTACTTCCGTTGGATTATGCAAACAGCGCGACTAGCTTCTTTTGGATGATCGTTCGAAGGGCACATGGGAAAGCCGTGGCTTGGACGATCACTCCTCATGGAAGAGGGGTGGCTGGTGATCACAGCGTCACCCTGTTGGCCATCTAGAATCCGATCTAAGTCGTTTGACTAAGCTGGCGAAGATGGAAGGACGCGATTGATTTGTGGCAGTTGCATAACGCCGTTTATTCAATTTAGGGTTTTTAAAACATTCGCGATCACTCTACTTTGGGCAATCATTTCGATGCGCCTATGGATTGTCGTGTGAAGTTCGACCAGCTAGGGATGAAGGTGAGTTGCCGGTGAACACACTGGCGCCTCTTTGATCATCCCAAATATGATCTAAGCCGTCCAACTTGGCTGGCTAAGTTGGACGGATGCGGTAGTTTTGAGACCGTTATGGTCGGTCTTAGCTCGTTTGAGCTCTTTTTTCAACAGCGCGATCACCCTGATTCTGGCTAACGTTCAGGGGTGTTGCGAGTGAACTAAAGGAATTTCAATCGACTGGGATGCTAGTGGGCCCGTCGGTGGACATTATGGAGGTTTCCTAGTTCCTAGGAAGTAGCTAAGCTTGTTGAATTGTATGGCCAAATCGTGTGGCCGCGATTGCTCTTTAAGACTGACATGGACAGTCTAGATTTTCCTTAAGGAATTTAAATGCGTCGATCGTGCTAAACTTTAATTAAAAAGCGTGTTGACACGAAAATCTCTTTATCAGAGAGTGGTGTAACCTGTGCAAGTGTTTTCATGCGGGTCTCAATTCGGGAGATTCGTACTACTCCGCTGCGAGTGAACATTAATCGTCATGTCATGCTAATATTGAGAGTTCTGCTGGGGAACATAGCATAGGAAAATACTAGACAGGTAATGCATTAGTAAATAATACTGGTGGGAAATAAAATTCATAGAATATTTGGGATTGTTGCTATATGCACCATTCTGAGTGAATTATATATATATATATATACATATATATTGAATTGCTCAATGCATTTGTGAGCGAATAGGTTTATGCACTCATTACTTTCAAATGGCTTTTGTTCCTTTTCAGGATGACATCGCATCAAATACAGGGTTTCACGATTTTGGCCTTGAACTGAAAACCACCATCAACATTAAGTCCCCTGCTTAGTACGTAACAATGACATTGTTGCGGGGTAAGCAATAGATGGTGAAAGACAAAGAATGAAATCAGCATGGTCAAGGTGATGGAAGTTACTGGGAGAGGCTCAATTGCTCCTCGAGCATGGGACCGTGCAGCTAGTGGGCTTGATGTTGTTGCGCCTCCAGTTCATCGTGTATTGGTTCTGCGGGCCCGGCCATCCGTGCGTGAATCCAAGAGGGATTTCTTTTCTCGTTCGAACTCCAAAACCTTGTGTATAAAAGGGTGTTAACTCCCTTTCTTTTAATTATTTGCTTACTTTGGTTTCCATCAGCAGGTGTTCCATCGTTGTCACCGCCAACAGCTCCAACGTAGGCCGTCCTTCATTATCAGCAAGGTAGGTATCTCCGCTCCCTTCTTTTCTTCTTTTTATATGGACGCCAGTTGCATGTGTTGCTTCCATAGTTTTGCAACCCTATTCAATCCTGAATGAATCCTCTTTTGTTGGTATTACGGTAGTGAGGACAGCATCACTAGGGGTGATCAATCGACAACAAGATCATAGTGTGGCTAGCAGGAGGATTAGAGGTAAGTAGTGCTGTTGCTCCCTTTCTCTTTCTTTTTTTGAAAACCTAGTTTTAGGTTTTGATCGCGGGTGTAATACACGCGACAATTTTTTTTATTTTTTTTGTTCAAGTAGGTGAAGACCCTATTCGACCCGACTGTGGGTATATGTCCCGCGGCCAAAAAAAATAAAATTGCGTGAATGTGTCTCATTCATCATTCCTGCTAGTTTGTGATCCACATATTCCTTCATCCATGAGCTTCGACCATTTCGTCGAATTTTGACAAGAAATTGCGTGCATAATTCCTTCCTTTTAGTATGAAGTAGTAACTCTTTTCCGTTTTACTTCATTGTAGTTATTTTGAAGTGAACGTGAGGAATTCTCGTTAAGATGTCACCTGGAAATACTTCTGCCGCTAAGCTGAGAAGTGCTAGTAATCCCAAAGATATGCCAAACATAGATGATGAGCTCTTTGTTGTGCCTTATCCGAACATTAGGACTCATCCTGGTCATAAGATAACCCTCCTCACAGGTTCAGAGAATGAAGAGGCTGCTCCATCAGTTTCTCCAGTGCGTGTGATGAGGTTCTCTTCAAAAGAAAGAGTATCGAGCTTCTCCTATTGATTTCAAAATTTTCCATAATCCACTGCGCTCTTATGAAGGATGGATGAGGCATATGTTGGGCAATGAACGCATCAAAAATAACCTGACCAAAGCACAAGTTGTCGAAGCTGTCATGGCATCTGCAACACTTCGCATTAGGAAAGATGCTGCAGGTTTGATCACTTTTATCTCTCGATGGTGTCCTTCCACACACACGGCCATATGTAGGTGGGGAGAAATGACCATCACTTTAGAAAGTGTAGCCGTTTTGCTGAGTCTTCCAGTTGCAGGGAATCTTGATTTTAAGTTGTCCGCTGATGAAGAGGTGATGTTCGCCACTCTAGTGAATAAGGCGGAAGGATATAATCAGAAGGAAAATGATGAAAAATGCTTTTATACTTGGCGGGTGTCTGAATGGTTTCCTACGAAACCGAAAGCATGTCAAGTGTTGGATGATGTGCTCAGTGTTGCCGCATTCTTATCCTGTGGCTTTCTAGAGACGTTTTTGATGACGGTTCCGGAAATAAGACTATAAGACGGAAGCTTGTCATGTTTTCTATTAAGATGGCTCAAGGTGTAGTCCTCCCCTTAGGCAGTCTATTCCTTGGGTATTTGTACTCTCATCTGGATTCCCTGGCAGCAGACATGTATGTTTCCAACGGATATATGAAGGTGAAATCGCATATTCACATTGCTTTTCTTCAAGCATGCTTAAGGGAGCACTTTAAAGGTTATGCTACTGTCCCTGCGACTTCATTCTCAAGTCTGTATGGAGGTTCCAGAATACTCCGTTGGCAGAAGAGGCGTCCAAAACCTGGGTTGAATCTTATTGATTTTTTCAACAGCGTGCATGCCATAGATTTTCGCCCATGGGCACCGGTTCATTCTTCTGTAGCCCAGCCAAAAACCTTTGCCGCCGTTCCTGATATAGTGTTGCACACCGATGGAGAATATATGAGTTTCGGAGAGACAATATTTATGCGAAGCTGCACACCGGAATATATTCCATCTTTCTTTAGTGAATCCTTTACTGCAGTTCCGTATAACATTGATAGAGCCGCTCGTCATATGGGATTTGATCATGGAATCCCGTTTTATCGCCCGCCAGCACCTTCGGTGGATCTCTTGACATCTGTTTTCGATGCTAGTGTCTTCACAACATAAAAAATCCTACCATTCTTGCTCCTAGGAAGAAAACCAGTGTGACTGATAAATACAAGGAATTCTGGAGAGAAGAGCTCTTATCTTTTCAGAAATTCGTGGAAGAAGTTGTGACAGTTCCGCGCGACAAGACTTCTTCTGAGACTTTGAAACAACATAAGCTGTTGAAGCCGCTTCCTTCAGGCAAACGGACTAGGGCCAGTCCCCAGGAGAATGAGGCGAGGTCGAAGACGCGTGCAGGCGGTATTCGAACGACTTCAACAGCTCCGGTAATTTTTAATTCTTCCAATATGCAGGTACATACATGATTTCTCTTAACCAGCCGATTTTAATCATTTCAAGGCAGCCTCACTAAAAATCTTCCTTCTTTAAAATCAAGGTTTCGGGAATGAGATCGCTTTTGCTAGACTCGCACGTAGTCACAACATGGCATCTCTAGAAGAGAAATCCGGCGATACTGAGTCTCTCAAAGATGAAGATGAGGCTGAAGACGAGGAAGGTTCAGAACTCGGCAGTGATGAAGGGAGTACTTCTAAGCGTAGTAGAGAATCTAACTCTCGTAGCGAGCCGGAAGACGAACTGGTATGTCTTCTACACATTTTCTAAAAAATGATTCATTCTTTGATGTGAAACAAACATTAACCAGTGATATTGCAGGAGAAGATCGCCACAGAGAACAATCTTGAGGTGGAGATGGATGATGATGAAGGGAACATCGCTGCTCCTTCTGATGAGAATGGATATGCCGCATCTACGACTGTAGGTGTTATTGCCTCCAAAGAACCTTTCGGGAACGATACGATATTAGTTGTGCATTCCATTGTTGGAGCCACTTTCGATTCCCCTTTTGATGTCCCCTTCACAGACCACGTGTTGGTTGGAGGATTCAGCGTGCCAGCTAAGTATGCGGAGTTGTATACCAAAATATGGAAGAAGCACGGGCACATTGCCACGACCAAGAAGATTAAGAGTCACTTCTCATTGGTTAAACGTGTCGAAGAAGCTCTATCTTCCCTTCATGACATGTGCAGCCGAATGGGTGCGCCGTTTCTGAGGACGTAGTTCAAAAATGGGAGTTCCACCGATACATGTTTGTGAACTTTGAGTTTAACGCCTCCTGGTTCTGTGAAGGAATTTCCAAAATCCAAAAGCTGCAGACTTAAATGACTAAAGTCCCTTCCGCGTATTTTATTAACCAACAGGAGGCAGAAGTTGAGAAGTTATCCCAGGAGTTGAAGTTGAAGCAGGCTGCTCTCCAAAATATGAAGGACGCTTTCGCCAAGAAGAATGAGCCATTGTTGGACGATTTCCCTTAAATGCTTTTTTTTTTCTTTGAAAAGGAAAAAGACACCTCTTTTATGGTTTTGATTTTCTGGTTATGAACTAGTAGGTGATTGCTCTGTGAGGATTATTATTCTTTTGATTTGATTTACTCTTAGAATGATTTTGTGAGTAATTTTCTGGAAGTGATAATATTTGGATGAACTAACAAATTGGAATGAAAATAGCGCAACCCCTTTTGGAGAAATTGTGAATGTTACATGAAAAAGGGAAATACTAGAGTAATATGATATTTTAGAATAATCGTATTATCGGCTCTATTCTCAACATGAGGGGACGCATGCATCAAGTCCCCAGTGAATTTCAAAATAATTGTATTGTTGGAAACTTGTTCACGGGACTCAATAACAAAACTGGCTTTCCTGGATAATTGCTTCGAATCCAGGTTATGACGCGCCTCTCAATAATGGGAAGTCTCCACCCAATTTTTTTTGTCGACTACATGTGTCGACTTGTAGAAAATGGGAGAGTCTCCAGTTCATAGACGTAATTCTCCAGAGTTAATCTTTTCCTGGACAATGCGCTTCAGGCCGTTGCATTCACTGGTAGGATGATGGACGAACCTGTGGTAGTGGCAATACCTCAAATCTGTCATTTCTCGATTAGTTGGCGAGTGCCACACATGAGGTAGTTGAACTACCCCATCTCATACCCAATCTTCAAGCAACTCCAGAACTTTCTTTATTGGAAATGGGAAGCGCGGATACCCTGAATCTGTTTTTTCTCGCGCTGGTGGCTGTTGTCGTGAGAACTCCCATGGGCCTTGATACTAAGTCCGTTTCGAGAGTGGATTTAAGGCGCGAGTGTGCGTTGATATAGGGCAGATCGTTTAGTTTGGCGGTTTTGCTGAAGTGCAACTTCTCTCGAGGGCTCTGCATCGGTGACAATAGCACTATGAGGTGGTTGAACTGAGTACCTTCGTCATAGCAGTTCTTGTCTTCATAGAGGCCTTGGTAAATTTCCCCTTATTCAGGCGCTTCTCTGTTCAGTAAAGTCAGAGTGGTCGTGGCTGTGGATTGTTGAACAACTCTCTGAACTCCTGTGGTAGTGGCAATACCTCGTGAATAATGTCACTTTGCAAGCAAAACTCTTCTATAGGAATTTGATATTCGCCACCACAATCATACCTAAGGTAACATCTAATTGGTTTTTAACTTCAAGTTTATACATCTTGAAGGCTTCTAAGGCATCATTATTACCCCTAAGAAAGTACACACTGTCTAGTACAATCATCTATGAAAGTTTTTAGAGCAATGCTCTGTTGAACCCCACAAGTTTTGTTATCTCAAGCTTGTTATCAATGTTAGATGATCAAAACTATTTCTTAATTTCTAGTCTACTAAGTCAAGTCTTGGTCTAGGTTAGAATTTGGTAGTTGAGTATCAGACATCACCCTCGAAGAACGAAGATCGACGAAGACATTTAAAGAACCTCTGTATCATGTATGTGAAGACTGAACCATTCTATTTTACTAACTATCTTACCATTCTATCTATTGAAACTATGTTTTATGACTTCTAGTAGATTTACAAAGAAGAAATTCCGAGTCAAGCTTGTCTTGTTAAAAATCTAGAAATATGATTCTAGCATAGATGTTCAAAGATCCTTAGCAATATTAGTTCGAAACAATTTATTGTTTGAGAAATAATTTGTGGATCAATTGAAAATAGTCCATACAATTGAATTTATCATCTTGGAATGTTTCAAACATCATAAAAGAGAAATTCATGAACTTTTGATATTTCTATTCAGGGTACGTATGTCTATAAACCACTTTGCAAACCATAGATATATGAGTTTTAGAAATATAGGAAAGGTTGACGAACCAGTTCGCAAACCACATGTTCAGTTGGGAACAGTTCACGAACCCGGTTGGCGAACAGTGGTGAACTGTTTTTTTTTTTTTGTTGGTATAAAAGGTTTAAGGTTGGCGAACTGCTTCCATCTGAGTTCATAAGCCAAGTAAGGTTGGAGAACTGTGTCCATCTGATTTCTCGAGAAGAGTAGGGTTGGCGAACCCGGTTCACGAACCATAGCTCCCTGACTCGTGAACTAGCCTAACGGTTCACGAACCGTCTCACCAACTGTCCCATACTTATTTTTAAAATATGTTTAGCATTGTTATGACTCTCTTAAACACTTCTAATACATCATTGATCACTTAAACACTTATGTGCGTGCATCATGATTAAACTCTTAAGTGTTTTAATGAACATCATATTGTTTATTATTCACATAGCATATTTTCTAAACCTAACAAGTCATTATACATGGTTTCGGAACCATACCACTGTGTATATTTTTCTATTGTATTTTCAAGACCTAAATTTTTTGCTTGATTCCCAAATTATCTTAGCTTGAATTTTAAGAAAACCTCATTCTTGGAAATTTATAAATAAAGATGCTCTTTCAACTAGGAAATTCAATCCCTGACAATGTGTGTCCTAGTTGATAGCTAAAATCGTCCTCTATGAACCTAGGTTTCCTATGAAAAGCATAATTACGTTTACGATTAAAAGACTTTGCTTTGGAGATTCGTGAAACCAGGTCCGACTATCTTTTACCTTAATAGTTTGTGTTTCATGCTCTTGTTTTTCTATTATCAAGGTTTTCGTAATCTCTTTCAGGCAAGATAGATAGAAATCGCAAAGTTCTCTTTGTCTCTTACTTTGTGATTTCTCAAGATAGATATCTGAAAAACTGATCTCAAGATATCATTTGAAGATTGTTCTTGAGAGGTGGTTAAGAATCTAGGCTGCTCTTCGGGAGTCGTAAGTTTCAAATTTGTGAGGTTTGCTAGCTTTTCCATTGCAAACAAATTTTCACACCTTGATCTCTCGATCCAAACGGAAATCAAATAGGCTTATCTGTTAGAGGCAAATTGGTATCAAAATTCTTCACTACGGCTGAAGCAACTCTTAGGATGTAAAGGACGTCAGCTAAGGGAATCAAGTGTGTAGATCCTTGCGAGGTTCAAGAGACGTAAGGAGCGTGGTTGTAACTGAATCAGTTGGAGGGTTGATTCGTTCTCATCTACATTCAAATCCGAAGTCTGATAGTAGGCTAGTGTTTCTAGCTAGTTAATACAGCTCGGTGTTCAAATCTAGACGAGGTCCCGGGGGTTTTCTGCAGTTGCACTTTCCTCGTTAACAAAATTCTTGTGTGTGTGCTTTCTACTTTTCCGCATCTTTTGATTGTTAAGAGTATTACACAGGTTCATACTCCTATCAAAACGAGAATTTTTGTGGTATACTTGGTACCCCGCGTTTTCAAAAGTGACAAACCATTTTTTTACCACCTCTAGTTTGAATGGATTTCATGTCAACTAGTTACGAATGAATCAATTCTAAGGGCTTAGAATTATTTGAACATTTGTGCTAAAATGTTTTCTAGCATGCTTTGATTTTACAATAATTTCACATTTATGTTCTTATCCAAAGTGAATTTGGGTATGCTGCCTACACTAGCCAACTTATGCATTTATTTAAAGTTTACATGTATAAGTCTACCATGTCAAACATTCAATGACACACAAAAATAAGCAGAAGAATTAATCATTTTCATTTCATCAGAGTTACATTAAGCTTAAACAGACCCTCAGTTTTATAACTCTTACCCACATAATCCTTACTGTTAGTAACAACAACTTTGTCAGGTTCAATTACAGTTTTTAAACCGCTATCATCTAAAAAAGAACGAGAGACAAGATTCTTGCAAATGTCTGGAACATGAAGAACTTCATTCAATATGAGAGTCTTGCAGGATTTGAGATCTATCCCAACTTTTCCCTTCCTTGCTACTTCCGATGCAAAGGAGTTATCCATGTAGAGTTTCTCACCATCCCCTACCTTCTGATCTAAATTAAAAGCATCTTTGCTTCCACAAACATGTTTGGTGGCACCAGAGTCTACCCACCAATCTCTCACATCTGTTACAATATTAACTTTACACACTGTACCATTGAATTCATCTTTACCATTTTAAACCAGATTAACACTATTTTTTGGGTTATTTGATGTTTGATACTTGAGTTTTGTGCAGTTTTAGTATCTGGTCGAACATTTGTCCAAGTTAGGGCTTGGTATTTATAAATGACGTTGGCCAGCATTGACTCAGTTAAGTCAAACTTAGTCAATGAAATGGTTAATTACTAAAATATCTGTTAACTTTAGTAAAAATGACTAACCAAGTCCCTAACCATCATATACACGTTGACAATCATTATTATATCTCCTTCAATCTAAGAAACTAACGGTTAAGATTATAAATCTCAGTTAAAAAAGTTGATCGTCCAAATTGTGTTGTACTTTTATAAACCTAC
Organism: Papaver atlanticum; assembly: GCA_023531105.1. NCBI lineage: Eukaryota > Viridiplantae > Streptophyta > Magnoliopsida > Ranunculales > Papaveraceae > Papaver > Papaver atlanticum. Next base: position 399,822 of record JAJJMB010010184.1, on the reverse strand, counting down.
TACATTTAACTCTATGAAATCTCTAGCATTTCTTTTACTTTCTCCGATCTCTTCATTAAAATCATGATCTCTAATTATTCAATTCTTCTCGTTTTCTCCGGTCTCTTCAGTAAAAACCTGATGTCTAATTATTCAACTCTTCTAGTTTTATTTTCTTTTAATTGATTTTTGTGGGTAATTTTTTGAAGATCAGGGAAGTTCAATTCATTTATTATTTACCTGTTTATGTCAACAACAAAATGTTGGTGGATGTACTAGAGCTTTTGCAAAAACTACAATTCTTCCATAAGAAAGGATTAATATCATATTGCAGGTAATGCATTATTGTCATTGATTCTTTTGATCTCAATTTGTTTGCTGGGGTCTTAAATTATGATTCTCATGCCACAGTCCCAGTCACTTCGGTTTTGTTCGTCATTGCACAGTCTACTTGATGTCTTTTACACTACCTTATATTTAATTAAAAAGGTGATAGAGGAATTGACATGATTTTTCCTTTGTTTTTTTTATTTTTAATTGTTTAAATATCCTCCTATATGGTGTAATTGATTAAGCTGATCATACAATTGCAATTTATAAATTATGATTTTGTTAATTTTTAGTCCAATGTCATCAAATTTGTTAGAGCACTGCTCGGTCGAACTCGTAAGAGTTGATATCTCAAGCTTGTTGTCAAGTTTAGTTACCAAAACTATAAGTCTTGATTTCTAGTCTACTTATAGCTAAGTCTCGGATTAGGATAGAATGTGTAGTTGAGCATTATACTTCACGACGTTCTTCGATTGAAGACGAAGAACTACTAAGGGGAGCTTGTGGAACTTCATCAACAAAAGGTATGTGGAGACTTGAACTCATCTATCACTCAAAAGTCTATCTACTCTATCTCCTATTTGAGACAAAAGTCGTATAGCTATATAGACTTCGATTATACACATTTGATATTTCGAGATGAGTTTAACTCGCTTACATATTTCTCGAAATATTTGTTGGTAAGCTTTCGCTTTAACCAAGTTCATCTTATATTCTTGACGAAAGTCAAAAGATGATCATGTGAAAATCGCCTTGTAACATCCTACATGATTTGTGTGAGACAGTCATTTGATGTAGACTCAGAATGTTTTGTATTGATCATTCGATCACTTGAAAATTGCTTTAAAGGTAATAGTTTGTGTGAGACGGCTATTGTCGTCTTCTGAGAATGTTTAAATGATTGAAATGGGAGTTTAGAAAAAATAACCATGATTGGATATAACACAGTATGCGTACTTGTATGCTATTTTGTGCAATATATTCCAAGTCCGGGAACCATGGTATGCATACCCGTATGCGTACTGGTTGGTTATTGAAAGTCCGGGAACTAAGTATGCATACCGGTATGCATACTGGCATGAGTTTCTAGTTCCGGAAATTCAACTGAGTTTTGGAAGGTATGCATACCCGTTCGCATACTGGCGAACCCAAACTTGATCCGGCAACTTAGGTATGCGTACCCGTTTGCATACTTGAGTAGGTTATGTTCTAAAATCGGTTTGTTCATGAACTAATACATTTATATAATAAGGAATGCAATCTTTTGCAAATCGTGGCTATAATGTTCATGGATCGATTCGAGTGAATCAAAATCGATTTTTCTTCAATTGTGTCTTGTATACTTCTATGAGAATATAAACGATTGAACAACTCTAGAACTAGTTTCATTTGAACTAGTTAAGGTTAAGATGAATATGGTTGATATGAAAGTGTTCATATGGCTAACTTAGGTTAACTATTGTTGAGCAAACAAGGTGTACACGTTTAGGTACGGTTACTCATATCTAAATGAAGTCACTTTTCATTTGTGTATAACAAGCTAATTCCATCTAACGGTTGAAAGATATTAGCTTGAGTCTAATCAGGTTTTCATCTAACGGTGAATATTGAATACTTTGTTACCAAGGTAATATTGATTGCAAACCCTGATTTGAAGACTATATAAAGGAAAACTCTAGCAACTGGGAAACCTAATCCACACACCTCCTGTGTGATACTAGTTACGACTAGAGTCCATTCTCCTTTAACCTTAGGTTTTTCACGAAACCCTGTAGGTTAACGACTTGATGACTTCATTGGGATTATGAAGCCAAACCAAACTATTTTCTCTGTAGTTGCGTGTTCTTATCTTGTTGTTTTCTATTGTATTGAGTATACTATCTTCTCTAAGATTTGCTAGAGATTTATTGTCCGATAGGTAAGATAAACAGTAGTCACAAACATCTTCGTCTCATCGTTTGTGATTCCACAATATCTTGTTTCGCTACCATACGATTAAGATTATTGTGAGGTGATTGATATTTCTAGGCTGTTCTTCGGGAATATAAATCCGGTATATATCAATTGGTTCATGTTCACCTTGATTTATCAAAAGACGGAACAAAACTTCTAGGTATTTGAAAAAGTGGGGGTACAACAACCTCACCCAATAATTCGCTTAGCAATCTGTATGGACTAACTCCAATATACTTTTAAGAGAATCAACTAGACAGTCAGACTCAATCTTAATAAAAAGTATATTAAAGAATTATATCTCAATTTCTCGATTCAATACTTACTCAAGCAAATAGAAATCTGCGAGTCTAATTGAATACAAGAGAAATTAACTTGAACGGTACTAAAGACCAATGTTCAAGTATCAATCAATTTCAATCAACAACAAAAGGTCGGATTTACCAATTGATTGATTCAACGCACAACCTATGATATTTCAATTATATAACAAAATATAATGCGGAAAAGAAATAACACGGACACCAAAAGTTTTGTTAACAAGGAAACCGCAAATGCAGAAAAACCACGGGACCTAGTCCACATTGAACACACACTGTATGAAGCCGCTACAGACACTAGCCTACTACAAACTAACTTCGGTCTGGACTGTAGTTGAACCACAATCGATTTCACACTGATCCAAGGTACAGTTGCGCTCCTTACTTCTCTGATCCCAGAAGGATACTACGCACTTGATTCCCTTAGCTGATCTCACCCACAACTAAGAGTTGCTACGACCCAAAGTCGAAGACTTTAATAAACAAATATGTAGCACACAGAAAAGTCTACAGGTATAGATAAATCTGTCTCCCACAGAAATACCTACGAGTTTTGTTCCGTCTTTTGATAAATCAAGGTGAACATGAACCAATCGATAACCCGTACTTATATTTCCGAAGAACAACCTAGAATTATCAATCACCTCACAATAATCTTAATCGACTAGCGAAACAAGATATTGCGGAATCACAAATGATGAGATGAAGATGTTTGTGACTACTTTTCTATCTTGCCAATCGGATAAATTAATCTCAAGCCAATCTTACGGTTGCAATCAATCACGATAGAAACAGCAAGATCAGATCACGCAACTACAGAGAAAATAGTTGGGTCTGGCTTCACAATCCCAATAAAGTATTCAAGTCGTTAACCTACAGGGTCTCGGTAGAAACCTAAAGTTAAAGGAGAATCGACTCTAGCTTATACAACTAGTATCACACAGGAGGTGTGGGGATTAGGTTTCCCAGTTGCTAGAGTTCTCCTTTATATAGTCTCCAAATCAGGGTTTGCAATCTAAGTTACCTTGGTAACAAAGCATTCAATATTCACCGTTAGATGAAAACCTGATTAGATTCAAGCTAATATTTTTCAACCGTTAGATAGAACTTAGCTTGTTATACACAAATGAAATGCACGTTCATTTAGGTTTGTGTAACCGTACCTAAACGTGTACACCTAGTTGGTTCAACAGTAGTTAACCAATGGTTAGCCATATGAGCACTTTCATATCAACCATATTCATCTTCACCATAACTAGCTCAAATTACTCAAAAGAACTAGTTAGAGAGTTGTTCAATTGCTTAGATCTCATAGAAGTATACAAGACACAATCGAAGCAAAAACGATTTTGATTCACTCGAATTGATTCATGAACTTTATAGCCACGGTTTGCAAATATGCATTCCTTAGTTTATATAAGTTTGAGTTCACGAATAAACCGTTTTTAGAAAATAACCCACTCAAGTACGCATACCGGTACGCATACTTAA